>CAIGQV010019090.1:5920528-5945568 GCA_903798115.1 Danio jaintianensis
ATTTAAAATTATACTTTAAATATATAATAATTATAATATAGATGCAGTTTTTTACCTTCAATTTGTTCTCAACCTAGAGAATAGAGATATTTAGAAAACTTACAACCCCAAATCAGAAAAAGTTGGAAGAGTAAAGCATTTACCACTTTGCAAAGTTGGAAAACATTTAAAAGACGTTTAGGGACTGAAGACACCAAGTGATGAAGTGTTTCAGGTGTAATTTTGTCCCATTCTTTCTGCAAACAAGTCTTAAGGAGGGCAACAGTACGGGGTCTTTGTTGTCGCATTTTGCACTTCAAAATGCACCACACATTCTCTATTGGAGACAGGTCGGGACAGCAGGCAGGCCAGTCAAGTACCTGTGTCCTCTTCCTCCGCAGGACTTTGTAATGTGTGCAGAATGTGGTTTTGCACTGTCTTGTTGAAATACGCATGGGCGTCCCTTCTACATGAAGGCAGCATATTGTGCTCCAAAATCTCGGCGTCCATTTCTCCCAAAAAATACCTGAAATACTGATTCATCTGACCACAGTACACATTTCCACTGGCATTTGTGGATGTAACTACGTATTGTGGTACTTGACAAAGGTTTGCCAAAGTAGTCCTGAGTCCATGTGGTGATATCGCTTATAGATGAATGATGATTCTTGCCGCCTGAGGGATCGGAGCTCAAGGTTGTTCAGTTTAGGTTTGCGCCCTTGTCCTTAATGCACTACAATTTCTCCAGATTCCTTTTATCCTTTAATTATGTTATGCACTGTTGAAGGTGAAATATTCAAATGTCTTCCTATCTTTCTTTGAGGAACATTGTTCTTAAACATTTCAATAATTTTTTCACGTATTTGTTGGCAAACTGGCGATCCTCGGCCCATCTTTGCTCCTAAAGGACTAGACCTTTCTTGGATGCTGCTTTTGTACCAAATCATAAATTACAATCTCCTGTTGACATCACCTGTTTCAAATCACATCATTATTTAACCAATTTACCTGATTATTAGCCCCAAACTGCTCCTGTCCCAACTTTTTTGAAATGTGTTGCAAAAACCAAAATAGGATTACGTGTTTTGGTTTGGGGAAAAAAACAACAATAAAAATCACGAGGAACACATTAAATAATGTTTGTTGTATTGTCAGCAATGAAATACAAGTCAAAGTAAATTTAGAAATCACTACTTTCTTTTTTTATTTGCGTTTTCCATACTGTCCCAATTCTTTCTGATTAGAAGCAGCGCTTGGCGGGGTTCAAGTATTTGAGGGCTTTTATGACTCTTATGCTGTTTAGCTCTATGAAAACCCAAAATTTAAGGCTGACACTAAAACAAGTCCATGATGGAATGTAAAACTGGAAATATATAAATGTGTAAATTATTGAAGTGGTAAACCGGGACTAAATTAGATTTTAAATGCTTAGCAGTGTTTATATCATGTCAAGACAAGATTCAGAATGATTTTAATTGCAATTTCAATGACTTTAAACTCTAAAAATTAAAAAGCAAAGGAATACAAATGCTACGACCAAACAATAAGTGATCTTGTGCTGCCATCCCAAATCAAAATCAAAATATGGCATAAATAAAATAAATAAAAAATAAATCAACCCAGGGTCATTTTTGATGACAATATAGGATTCAGAATGCAACCAACCAAAAGAACAGTGTACCAACTATAAGTGATCTTTTACTGCTATCTAGTGGCCACAGTGGTGATTTATTTATTTATTTTTTACATATGTTTAAAGCAATTATTGCCAATAATTTTCATTTTTAGTTTACCTAACCCACATTTAAGATTGAAAAAAGTGTCATAAAGTCATAACATTAGTAGGGTGGACCAGCTCACCACTATAAGAGGAAATAGCATGCCCACTAGGAAGAGTCCGGTCCAGTTGAGGACGTAGGCAACCATGAATGCTGGTGGTTTGTACGACTGTGTAAAAATCTCACCAGAAAGTGCTGCTGTCACTCCAGCTGTGAAGGAGAGAATCCACAATAATGCTGAGACCAACGTTACACGAACAGGAGATGCACTCAGTATATCATGTACAGGAGAAATATGTGTGGATGTACCTGGTCCACTGGATGAGAAGATGATGTATATGAAAATGAGGACCATGCTGCAATACGGCATCCAGGACACAAAATCCTATAACAGAACCGGACAACCTCAATCTCAGGAATAGTTTACATGCTGTATAGTAACAGTTTACGCAGATTTAGTTTGTTCTTCAGTTTTTCATTGTCATGTATAGCCCATTTGATATTATGGCAGAATAAATTACCAAACTTTATCATTGATTTTTAATTGTCATTGTTTATTCGCCATGCTGTATTTACGGTTCTCCATTTACCTTCAAAATATAAAACAAGAGCAAGCTGAGATTTAAAAGCTATGGCAAGATTTTCTTTGAATAATAACTTAAATGTCAGTCTATTCTCCACTTAAAAACGATAACATTTCAAAAGAGGAAAATAGAGCATGCATTATATAAGCTACTTTCATGTTTAGTCTATTACTCACACAAAACCCATGACATAACCATAGACAAAGGGGATGTAAGTCACTTAAACTTTTTGTCATATTTGATGTTTGACAGCTTCAGTCCTTATTTAAAAAAAGATTTAAAGCCGAAAAGACAATTTATATACACTTCTATTATACTTTTATGGATTTTTATATTTTTAGAGCTTGATAAATGCAGCTCCCTCCATTTAGTTAAATTAGGCTATAAAAAAATGGAGATTTCAGCTATAAAATTCTGAAAATTGCAGAAAATTCTGTCATGATTTACTCACACTGTACTTGTCACAAACCAGTATGAGTTTCTTTTTTTCTTTTTGTTAAACACAAAAGATGATATTTGGAAAAAATGTTGGAAACCTGTAACCAAAGACTTCCATAGTATTTGTTTTTCCTACTATAGAAGTCAATGGTTACCGGTATCCAACATTCTTCAGATATAATAGCGGAGGAACATTTTATTTATTTTTTGTTATTGTGAATAACTCCATAATTTACCGGTTGCTCACAAAACTGTAAAATTATAATATTACTTCAAAATACATGAACGCACGAGTTGTACTTTTATGATGCTTTTTGGCATTTTATATCTGAAAAGACAGTAAAAAAACATTTCTCTTTGTGTTCATAGATAATCTGGTTGGGAATGAGATTATGTAAAAGTTGACTTAATTTTATATTTTAGTGAACTATCTCTTTAAATGCTGAGCCAACTCAAAATCCTAAACTAAAATCACAAACTATAACATTCCATCTCACTCAGTAATTAACTACACAACGCATATACTCAGGAAAGCATTATACAATAAAATGATGAAACTAGAAAAGAAACTGTCAGACCTGGAGGTAAAGTGTGAGCGTGAGCAGAGCCAGTGTGGCAGCCATGCAGATGTAACTCCTAAAGAGAAGCACTCTCTTCCCTATACTCTCAATAATGAGCAACTGGATAAAAAAATAAATGAAAAAAGTTGTAAACAACCAGCAGAGGGCTCCTTTAAACAAGGTCACATTATGCTTTGATAAAATATTGAAGTGGAAGTGCAGCTCACGCAGGTGATGGAGGTGGAGACTTCACACAGGCCTGTCCCAACAGCAGCATAGCGCAGATTCTCCTTGGCAATACCAGCAGCTTGAAACACATCTAATGAATACAGATAGACCTGCAAAAAATATACCGGTAATATGGAAAACAATACCTTTAAATGTGCACTAAGCAATGTCTAAAAAACTCCTTTGACCAAAGTGTCACACACGTGCAGCCAATCAGCAGTAAGGAGAGTGTCTAGTAACTATAGTTAGGATTATAAAAAGGGGCTACATCCTTTTGAGTTATGAGTAGTGCCAGACAGAATCTGCGGACACTTTTTGCTATTTCTGCGGAGAATTTTATAAAAAATCTGGGGATATATGCGGAATGATTGTGGGAGTATTGTAACTAAAAGCTTAATATATAAAATAAACAATAATGCCTTTTTAACCTTTATTTAATGTTTACAATGCAAATCCAATTAGATCCACTTTTTTGGTAAACAAAGCAAGTCTACTAAAAGTCAGAAAATATTACTTTACAAACAGTACTGTAAATAAATCATATGAATTTTTTTTATGTTAGTCAATAATATTACGGAAATTAATATAAAAACTGAATAAATATAAATTTATACACATGTACACAAGTAAATAAATAGACTCAATGATGAGCTAAAAATCTGCTGAAATTTCTGCGGATTTCTGGTTTCGTGTGGGCCTAGTTATGAGCGTGTCTGTTTTGGTGCTTTCGAATATCAATATCGTTTGACAAAATTTGCTTTTTCAAAATGTGCACCTTTCAAGGAACACTCCACTTTTTTGGAAATAGGCTCATTTTACAAGTCACCTAGAGTTGAGTTTTACTATTTTTTAATCCATCCAGCCAATCTCCAGATCTGGCGGGAGCACTTTTAGCTTAGCATAGATCATTGAATCGGATAAGACCATTAGAATCTTGCTTAGAAAGTTAACTCTAAACAGTTCAAACTGTAAGACTCAATTGTTTAACTCTTAGTGACTTGTAAAATGAGCATATTTCCAAAACAAACATCTATTATTCTTTTCTGAAAAAAAACTTGTTATTTTTTTTTTTTGTCAACAACATTTTTTCTTATGGAAACAAGATGATTATAAAAGTACAGTTCCAAAAAGAATTCAGTCAGAATGAATCTCGTGAGTGTGAGGCAGGTGAGAGACACTCAAATGAACTGTAATGTAGCCTATACTGATGCACCTGGCAGGATGTAAACAAACACTTCCTGCTGGTCTCATTAAATGTTCAAGAATGTCATTGTCTGGGAGAAGAGAAAGGTAAGAACAGATGTGGATAAACCCGAAGTGCACACACTGACCGAAGAACCACACATGACTTATATTTTAGCAGAGAAGAAGAAAGCTGCAGGCCGTCCTTCAGTTTTCTACTGCTGACATTATACTGACATTGATCTACTTTCGCTGCCACTGTCATTCTACTTTTTAGTAATATGCTGATATAAACTTTTATTTAAGTTAGATAATGCACAATACAATTCTAAACTGAAAGTGTCTGCCATGTACACAATAAAACACCCTATGCTTTACTTTCACTTTCAGATCATTGACTGCTTTTGACCCAATCATTTTATTATAGTAGCTTTGCAAGAAATGTTTGGTTTTTGCCACTTGTTTGCCTTTATTGTGACAGTGCAGTAGTAGAAGTTGGACAGGAAGCCAAGTTAAAGCGAAAGACGGGAACAAGATTGGGAAAGGTCAGTGAGCTGGGATTCAAACTCGGGATGCCCAAAGCACAGTTGCGCTACATGTCAGTGCAGCTATGAGCCTCACACCACCAACAAGAATAAAAAAATTTAATCAAGGTAAATTTTTTCCAAATGAATATGGCTATATGAAAAAAAATGAAGAATTTTATATTATGCTTATAATGTTAGATTATTATAAAGTATTTTAGGTTCATTAATTTTCCTTCAGCTTAGTCCCTGATTTATCAGAGGTTGCCACAGCGGAATGAACCGCCAACTACTCTGGCATATGTTTTACGCAGCGGATGCCCTTCCAGCCACAACCCAGTACTGGGAAACACCCATACATTCTCTCACTCCCTCCCTCCCTCACTCACTCACACACACACTCACACTACGGCCAATTTAGTTCATTCAATTGACCTATACTGCATGTGTTTAGACTGTGGGGGAAAGCCACACGGACACAAGGAGAACATGAACATTTATTTGAGAGAATATTTATCTAATGTAATATTTCTATAACATTATCTAATGTTAATTCACAGTTTAATCAGTGTCCAGGAGTACACAGTGATCTTAGAGAGTTTAGATATACTGTATGCTAAAATATTTCATGGCAATTTATCTAAAACTTTAAAGACTAAAATCATACAAAACGCAGTCTACTGAAGCTACACTAAAACTAAATCATTCAGATGACAAAAATAAGGCTAAAACTAAAAGATAATTAAGTCCAAAGATTAGGACTAAAGCTAAAATGAACACTGCTTTGAAACTGAATGATGAAAATGATGACAAAATCCTTCTTCATCAAGAAGAACGGAGGGAAGTAATGTGTTTTCTGTGCTGTGTCATTAAGCCCATTTTCAGAACAGACCGTGACATATGGGGCTGTGTTTTGACAAAGCAAGCACTCTCAGTTCAATCATTTTTAGATCGACCAGGTGTGTTGGAGTTGTTGTTGTGACTCACAGCATTAATGCCGCAGAGCTGCAGACTGACAAATGTGACGAGGACGGTGAGCAGCTGCCAGCGAACACTGTGGTCCAGGAAGAGGTCCTTGAGTCTGCGGCTCTTCACACCCTTCAGGGCGGCTTGTTCAGCCAACATCTCCTCCATCTCTGGTCCAGGGTCCCGTTCAGTTCCCCATAGCTTGCGCATAGCTGAGCAAGAGCAACATTTATTAGCAATTAGCAAGCATAACAGATGGTCCAGAGAGAACTAATGGTTACAGTAAAGCATTATTATAAACATAATATAATATAGCACTGTTCATTTTTCAAGCAGTCATATATATTTGCATAAATAAATAAATCTAATTAATTCTTACTGAAGCTACTGTACTAAAGTCAAATAAAATTGTTTGCTTTCTATAGGTTCATGTTTTGCATCACTTTAAAAAACGGTGACATTGTTTTGTATGTCATGTATTCGCCCAATCAATGTTCAATTAATATGATCCCAGTTCTTGTTGCGAGAACATGCCAAAAAGCACTAGTTATAGGAACTATGAAATTGGTCCTCTATTATTGAATAGTTTGGGTTGGTAAAATTTCCTGCATAAAGTGAAAGTTATGATAGTCTTTTTTATTTTTGGATTAAAGATTCGGAGGGCACAAGAATTAAAAAATTCATTACGAAGTGCACCAATATAACAAATCATAATATATCTATATAATATATAGAATTTGAAAATATTTTACATTTAAAATGTAAATCATTCCTATGTTGCAAAAAATAATTTTCAGCAGCTATTACTTCGGTGTCACATGAGAATTCAGAAAACATTTTAATATGCCAAAATTGTCAGTATAGACATTTTATTTTACAATACCAATGCAAGTACTATTCCTTCAAGCCATGGCATATTTTGAACAAATGATTTCATGAATCTTGTATCAAATATCAATGTATTTGTAAATGTCAGAGACGGTGTCTGTGGTTCTGACCCGTCTCACAGCCATGTTTGTCTGCCTTCTCGAGCAGCGGGGACTCAGGGAGAAAGGGCAGAGTCAGTAGTTGCAGGAGCCCAGCCGCCCCGCTGAAGGCCAGCAGCCAAATCCAGCCCTCCTCAGTGCCTAACACCTCACTGTCACACACACACACACACACGCACGCACGCACACAAATCCCACATTTACATTGTTCAAATAAGCGTTCATAAGGGTAACACATTCCCAACGAATGTAACAGGAAGATAAACCTGCTGTTTAACACTTTTATGGTTTTTTTTTTTTTCTTCTGTTGAACACAAAAGAAGATATTCTGAAGAATGTTGGAAAGCCATTGACAGTTACACTTAAAAGTAGAGTTTGAGTGTGATCCATGGGTTTGTGTCTTCATGGCTTGACTACCGCAATTCTCTTTATAAGGGAGTAATTCAATTAACATAAATGGACATCAGATGGTTCAAAATGTCAAATTTTCAATGTGCAGAATAAAGTTAAGGGGTGATGTTGGTGCCAAAAGCCTAAGTGTGGGCCCTGAGGTGCTCCTGGCAACCCGAATTGAATTCCCAGCTCAAGGTCCTTTGCCAATCCTGTTCCACTCTTTCTGCTCCCCACACTTTACTGTCTCAACTCTACTGTCCTATACAATAAAGGTGAAAAATAATAAAAATAATAATTATTAAAAAATAATAATAAAATCTAAGGGTTGATCATGCATTTTTAATTGCTGGGTCTGAATTATGGAATAGTCCCTTTGGTTAGTCTCTTCTGAATTAGATTTAAAATAAATCTAAAAACTTTCAGCACAGTGGTCAACTACTTTTGTTTTTATTGTGCTTTTATAAATAAATTAGATTTTTTTTATTTGATAGTAGTTTTTCCTACTATAAATGTCAATTGCTTTCCAGCATTCTTCAAAATGTCTTCTTTTGTGTTTAACAGAAAAAAAAGAAACCCATACAAGTTTGGAACCACTTGAGTTTGAATAAACGATGACTAAATGTTAATTTAAAATTAATTATATTTCCTTGTGAAAACCCACCCGATCCCAAGCAGCTGGCCGATAAACTTTCCAAATGAGACAAAAGAGGCCACAGACACGCCAACCATCCCGCGCAACCTTTTGGGGGCGCACTCCAAAATATACATTGTGTGGACAGTCAGACTCACACCTGCATAAACATCAGTCATGTAGGTGATACAGAAAAGTCCCATTTAATAATAATAATAATAATAAAAAGATTTTTCCAACATACCAGCGTTTATGCCATACAGAACACGTGCCACCATGATCATCTCAAATGAAAGAGCGGTTTTACTGAACAACATGAGGATGGCTCCACTGATTGCCAAAACATTGTTCAAAAGCAGAGTCGTCTTCCTATGGAGGATTAAACACATTCTGGCATCATTTACTCACTTCCATACCCGTATTTCAGGGTCCCATACAATTTCTATAATTCTATATTCTTTTCATATTCTATAAAATTTCCAGACTACTCTACAGATTTTTCCAACCATAATGAACTTCTGGTAAATGGTTTTAAAATTCAACTGCTAAAAAGTATGTTGCATTCTGAGTCAGAATCTCTATGCATGCTATTATGTTGCCAAATAATTGACATACAAGTCAATTAACACCAAACCAAGTCAAGTTCAAAGCACAGAGTTTAATTAACGGTTGCAATGTCATTTATTTTTCATTCATTCATTCATTTTCTTTTCGGCTTAGTCCCTTTATTAATCTGGGGTCGCCACAGCGGAATGAACCGCCAACTTATCCAGCATATGTTTTACGCAGCGGATGCCCTTCCAGCTGCAACCCATCACTGGGAAACATCCATACACACTCATTCACACACATACACTACGGACAATTTAGCCTAATCAATTCACCTATACCACATGTTTTTGGACTTGTGGGGGAAACCGGAGCACCCGGAGGAAACCCACGCGAACACGGGGAGAACATGCAAACTCCACACAGAAACGCCAACTGACCCAGCCGAGGCTCGAACCAGCGACCTTCTTGCTGTGAGGCGAACGTGCTACCCACTGCGCCACCGCGTCGCCCTCATTTATTTTTGTCAGGTAAATTTAAATCAACCTCTACAGAAACAGAAAGGATACTACAGAGCTAAAGTACGTACATTGACATTTCTGTGTTGTCTGATGGGTAAAACATACTCGTAAAAACTGTTTAACAAATAATTATGAATAAAATATTTAACAATCGTATATATTAAAATAAGGATTTTTGTGAAATTGATAAAAACAAATAGCAAAATCAGCCCCAAAAGGGTTAGTTTACACCAAAATTAAATTTCTGTAACTATTTCCTTACCTGCACACAATGCAAATCTCTTATTAAATTATTCTGGGTTTGGAACAACATGAGGGTTGAATAAATGATCATAGCATCGACTTCTTCAACAAGCAAATGCTGTGCAAACCACTGTAATTGTAAAGGCAAAGGTCTGACCTGCACTGCCATATATAGGCTACACCAGTGGTTTTCTCGTTTTATTGATTTCATTAGATTTGGTCCTTTATTCATGGCAGCTCTCCTAAGGGCATATAAATGATGATGCAGTCCCATTATATGTTGTAATATATAAGTCACACACGTATTCAAAAAGCTAAGGTCAAGATCACTCACTTTTTGTTGAGTCTTCTGTACTATGCATACCAAGCCAAAATTCATTCAGCCATCATAAAAGATACCTAGCAATACATAATCGCTGATCTACATTCGAGATTGCTTAATCTTTTAGTTCATCAGGAGTCAAAGGTACTATTTTTAAGAGTTTATTTGACCGCTGTTTCAGAATTATTGTTTTTGTTATTATTAATATTATTCTTAAACTATTTTAGCACTTCTTGTTGGGTTACAGAACAGAACAGACGAGGGTTATGCTAGATTGGTTGAAAGAAATCTCAAGAATGTCTGTTAGCTTCCACCCCTAGCATTATTTCAGATCAATTCTAAAATTAAAAGTCCATGTTGCTCATTGAATTACTCCCATTTGGTTATTGATTCACATGCTAAGAACGCTCAATATCCAAAGATGCTTCTGAAAATGCAGAAAAAATGGACCATGGAAAGATCAATGTTTGCACCTATTATATCAGCCTAGTGTTAAGATCTGGGTTTTTTTTGCTTGTTTGATGAAAGAAATTAATGAAAGAAATTTGCAAGCAAACATTACATTTATTTATGATTAAACTGATTTATGACTTTTATAATATTACAAGGGCGTCACGGTGGCACAGTGGGTAGCACGATCGCCTCACAGCAGGAAGGTCGCTGGTTCGAGCCCCGGCTGGGTCAGTTGGCATTTCTGTGTGGAGTTTGCATGTTCTCCCCGTGTTCGCATGGGTTTCCTCCAGGTGATCCGATTTCCCCCACAGTCCAAAGACATGCGGTATAGATGAATTGAATAAACTAAATTGGCTATAGTGTATGTGTGTAAATGCAAGAGTTTATGGGTGTTTCCCAGTGTTGGGTTGCGGCTGGAAGGGCATCCGCTGCGTAAAACATATGCTGGATAAGTTGGCGGTTCATTCCGCTGTGGTGACCCCAGATTAATAAAGGGAATAATATATATTTTTAAATGCTATTAACTCAATTCAAAGCATTTTGAAAAAGATCCAGAAAAATACAAAATAAATATATAAAAATAAAATCCACAAACCTGACACAACTGTTTTCATTATTAATAATAATTAGAAATTGTTCTTAAACACAAAACCAGCATATTACATTAATTTATGAATAATCATGTGACAAATGTTTAAATTGACATGAAAATTCACAGAACACTATATTACTTTAGATAACTATTGTACTTCAATATATTAGATTCTATACTGTATTTTTTAAACTAAATAAATGCAGCCTTAAAAGACCTATTTCAAAAACAAACAAATATTAGGAATTAAATGAATTATAAAATGTCATGCTGACCACAAACATTATAGGTTTGTAGTTTTTAAACATTTTTACCATACATTGAAAGTAGGTGGTAGCTGCAGAAAACATAAATGTGGACTACACATTAAAAATACAGTGGAAAAAGTCAGATGGAAATTTGTTTTGGTTCATTTTTGGAGTCTCCTGGTCATCATTCACTTTTATTGTAAGGAAGAGAGCAGCATGAACAATTAGCTAAATATCTTTTTTTACTTGTTTTAAAATGTGCATATATAAAGTACATGTTTCAACTGTTTTCATCCATATCATAAAGACAGTAAAAACCAAAACATTGTACCACCTCGACACACACACACACACACACACAAACATACACACCCCAACACACTATGTGCCAATGCCCTGACTGAAGACTTCAGCTATATGGATGCACTTCCAGTACCTTCCATACATGCCAGCCACACGTGCAGCATACAGTGTCCCGGTCAATCCTCCGATGCAGAAAACAGACACAATGAAGGACCAGATGAGGGACAGTTCCCAGGGCTCCAAAGAGTGTCCATAGCGCTGCTGGCAGGTGCTGTTTACCAGCTCTTTAATGAACTTGAAACATAAGCACAAGTCTCAGTTGATTGTGTCATTCATTTCATTGTATTGAACCACAGCACTTCACAGGTTAGCACCAACGCACAAGCCCTGATATGTATTGATTATTCCATCCTTTGGGGATGTCACATTTTAGGATAGTGGCAGAAATGCATTTGATTAATACTGATTACCTCCGTTCCCTTTTTAAGACAGATAGCAGACAGTAAATCACCAAAAGACACTTTATAAGCAAAAAAACAATGGTACTTATAGGTGACGAGGAGTTCAGGACAGAAATATGGAAGCCGTATTGGAAGGTCCCTCCAATTCCTGCAATGAAAATGGCTGCAATGAGTACAGGACTTTTCGTCTGAAAAAGAAAAAGATTTTTGTGAAAACTGAATAATGAAAATAACGTAATTTTACAGTTTTGACATTACCAGTTGTCGTAAAGCACCCGTCATTGTATGCGTCAGTGAAGTGTTGCTCTATACTTCAAGTCTGAGTGAAGAAAAGAGTAAAGATGACAAAGCAAAAACAGAAATGTCTGACATACAGTTGATGTGTAACTTGATGAGTTTGATGACAAAATAGGGCAAAGTTGACAAGCCAGATTCATCTTCACACGTCCCTTGAGTAATGTAATGTATTTTTTATTTAACGCCATGTCAGCAACCAAGGCTATTTTCATGGCAAGAACATTTCAATAATAAATATACAATTAAAAATCAACAAACAAATGATTACATAAATTAAATAAGATTTTTTGCGCTAATACATGATAAAAATTCTAAAAAGTTTTCTGGTGTCACTTTGCTAAAAATGTCCTTAAGAGAGTTCATTTCATAAAAAAGTCTTCTGGAATCATTAAAAGCAGGACAGTCCAGTAAAACGTGTTTTACACTAAGGGGAGTTGTGCAGTACAAACATTGAGCGGGGTCTTCAGCTTTGAGCAAAAAGGCATGGGTTAATCTTGTATGTCCAATACGACATCTGGTAAAAATCACTTGATCAAATCTATAGTCTTAAAATTCTGTTTGAGATTTCAGGTTGTATTTCATATAGTTTTTTATTTTTAAATGCATCCCACTCCTCTTGCCACTTATTTAAAATGTAAACATTGACAAAAGGTCTCATCTCTGAGGGAGGAATTTGGCATTTGTTCACTGTTTGCTTCAAAGCGTCCTTAGCAGCTGCATCAGCTCGTTCACTTCCTGAAAGCCCAACATGTCCTGGAACCCACCAAAAAATTATGTCATAAAACTGGTTTTGTAGATGGTGAACTTTAGTTAAAATATTATCAAAGGATGATCATTTTTTGCCGATTCCATCACTTGGAGGCATGATTTGGAGTCTGTAAAAATGATAGAGTTCTTTTGTTGGACATTTTCGATATATTCCAATGCTAAAACATCCCTTGAGTACTGTGAATGAAAGCAGATTCTTTTGTGTCAAAAATTAATAAAGCTAAAATGTCAATACAGCAGTCTCCCCAGCTTATAAAATGACACTGACATTTCAGATGAGGTTACAAAAAAACTGCAATTTTATTAGAGCTCCAACATTTCTCCACTTTCCACCAAGATAAATAACACAGCAATCAATTGATAATTTCATCATCACAGATAAAGGGACCTGACCGTTAATTCACAATGTCAATTTGTAAGCCAAATCCAGAATGCTAATTCACAATGGGGCACTGAAGGGAATTTGTAATGGGTTTTTAAAGCAGCACTTTTGAAATTATGAGCAAATTAAATCTGTTGTTGACATTAATTGAAAAGAAGTTTGTTAAGCGAAATAATGAGGTTTTGTTCCACAACATAAAAAAATTATACATCAAACATGAATTCTGAAACCTTTACAACTTATTTTAATATTTTAAATATTCCATGTGTGACTATTGTGTCATTTCTGTTACAAGACGAATAACAGAGCATATTTTACACATTAATTCATTTCTCTGTCAGGATTTAGGAGCAGAAACACCACTAGTATGATTTTAAGTGGTCTGTTTTTGGTGAAATGGACATTCATGTTCATTCCACTGAAAAACATGTATCCTTTAGTCCATAGTGCTTTTTTAAACTCAGGGATGTGGGCGTTTTTATAACAAGATAAATCGTGTAAGACCACCGCCTCGAACCTCCTTCAGACGCTGGCAGTGGCGTAGCATGTTCAACATGCCCACAAACCGCTTGTCCACTTTCAGCTGGGCAAACTCTTTGATGTCTTGCTCCACGACGAAAAACTGACCTGTGGGACACAAAGGAGGTTGATGGATGACATCTTTCAGCCCTTAAGTGCTTATTAAATACCAGACCAGGATAAACGACCTCAATAATCAGAGCACTTATTTCAGCAGTTGTGGCGTTAATAGTTTTCTGGACTCTCAATGCTCGAAATGACAAGACTGCTAATATGATGATGGACTGCAGGGATAACAGAGGTCAAAAAAAGAGCCTTTGATCAGGGTCTCTGCAACAGACAGACAGATAAAACTGTGATACCTTTGGTGTCTTTCGTTTCTTGGTCTTTAAAGCGCTGCTGGAGTGACCGGGACACATTGTTTAAGGTCTTAACTGGCTGATGGAGGATCTTATATTTTGCAGTCACGGCTGTGTTGATGCTTTGTACTGCTGCGTTCAGCTGATCATATGTCACGCGCCCTTTCATGTACCTGTGACAGAAACAAGTGAAGATGAAGACACGGACTCAGTAAACAACATGCAAATTTGAGCTGTTCTCTGGGATACTTCATTCTGATTGGTCAGTTGTGGCATTCTTGTTCCAAAACCAAGAGAGCTCTTTTTTTTGTCTACTGCATAAATGTTTTTGGACAGTAGTTATACTTAACTAAGATGGAACGTCATAAGAAACCAATCTGAGACACTCAACCCACATTAATGGCTAAAACTGATGTTTTACTGATTAATCAATTACTGATTAATTAAACATTCAAAATATGAGGAATATGTTACACTGGGAAGAGGAAAATACTAAAGTTGGCTGGTTTTTATTATCCAAAAAAAGAAAAAGAAAACATAACGCTCACATGTAATAAAGTATATATTCAATACATTATAATCAGTTTATATTTCTTTATTAATTTATTTACCAACTATTCATCTCGATAAGCATATTTTCAGTGCAGTCACAAATGAATCAACTACAACATGGAACACATGCAAAAGTTTTACACACTCCAAACAAACACATCTGCAAAGCTCCGAAAAATCTTCATAAAATCAGTATGTTTGAATAAAGGGCAAAGATGGCCAGACATCCCTTTTGGCTACAGACACAAACTTATTTTACTGATTAAACAATAACTTATTAATGACAAACAAAAACTGGATCGAAGTTGCTAAATAATAATTTAAGCTTTTGTTAAAGCGATAGTTTACCCAAAAATGAAAATTCTGTCATCACTTACTCATCCTTTACTTGTTTCAAACTTTTATGAGTTTTTTAGTGATGTACTCTAATGAACATTAAAGAAAATATTTAGAAAACCGCTAAAACCTGTAACCATTGATTTCCATATTATTTGTTTTACCTTCTATGGAAGCCAATGGATTCGGTTTTCAGTTTTCTTCAAAATATCTACTTTATTGTTCAACAGAAAAAAAGAAACTTATAAAGGAATCACTTGAGGGTGAGTAAATAGTGAGTACACTATTACACTAAAAAGTTTAATTTTTAGGTGAACCATCTCTTTAGTACTGTTAGCTTGTATTATTTTAACTTATTTTTAAAATAACTGATAGCCTATTATTTAAAAAACAAATAAGTCATGTTTAAAAGTAGGAATGTATAAAACTACATTACCCATGATGCTGCAGCAAAGATTCCACCATTCAGAGAGTCGCTTCGAGCAAAGTGTGCCAACTCCCACATATATATTAATGAACATTTTACAATTTATTCTTTCTTTATACACAACCTCGAACAATTAATGCTACAAATTAAATATTTCTTCAATGTTTTTAATCATTTGCAACTTCTATGCTTCATGGGATTGTAGTTCTTCATCTTATTAAACCATTTTGTCTTGTAACTTTCTCTTTTGTGATTTTTATATCTTTTTTGTTTTTACTTCAAATTAGTATGTAATGTTGTGATTCACCTCATAGATAGCTGGTTTACGCTCTTATAACTTGCTTAAATCACGGCAAGAAAAACGAATGCCAATTTTCTTATAGAACCAAGGTTGCTAGGTTGAGTGCTAACATATTGCTAAACTAACAACATCCCATAATAAAAAAATTTAAAAAAGGGGTAAGATTTATAAATATTAGGTAAAAATCATTCATTTTTATGTAGAATTTCCAATTGTTTCTGAAAACATGTATTACGGAATGGCAAAACACAATACCTCAAAAGAAAGCCTTCACAGCAGGATCCCACCTACAGGCCTGTCTAGGTAGGTGCTCACTGAGTTTTGGAACACAGCTATTGTTCACACTCCTTTACTATGTTTTCTCTGAGAGTTTGTTTAGACAGATGTGGAAGGACTCACGGTGGTATGCTGTCGAACTCAGGGACGGTAATGAACTCAATCTCTTTGATCTGGTTGCGCTGAGTTTTCCTGGGCGGCCCCTGTTCCTGAGGGGCAGCTGGCGCATCTGTCTGCCTGCTCTGAACTGCCACCTGTCCTCCTCTGATGACAAAACACAAAGAGCCAAACTCATCTTTTTCAGTCAAACAGAAGCTGGTCGAGGTGTTGATCATGTTGCTATCAGATGTTTGTGGGCATTCTTAATGATGAAGCAAACACAGTGAGGCATCATCCCACTGTGGTAATGTTGGGAAAGAAACATAAAAACAAGGAAATACCCTTGTGGAGCTGCTTGCTGGCCTCTTTTTGGCATATGCGGTGGGATGTTGTCCTTAAGGTGATAGGCATCCTGTTCATCCTCCTGGAAAAAGCCTTCTAGATCCTGTTGGCAAGATAAAAAAATATGTTTTTTTATATTTTAAGAGAGTAATAAAAATGCAGTTTTAAACATACAATTAAGAGTTTGTTTACATTACACCCTTTTCATTTACATGATGTATCTTTGATGTATAATTAAATTAAATTATTAATTAAAGCTGATATATGCATCCGTGTGTGTGTGTGTGTGTGTTTGTGACATATCAGGACACAAATGTGTATAATGACATTACTATTACACAGGCATTACAAGGATATGGTGAATTATGAGGACATTGCTGATGTCCCTATTTTTCAAGAAGGTTATAAATCATATAGACTTAGTAAAACTGTACAGTTTCCTGTGAGGGTTGGGTTTAGGGATAGTGTGTAGGGCAATAAAAAATACAGCTGCAGTATAAAAACAATGGAAACTTATGAAATGTTGCCACAATTAAAAAAACAAACCTGTGTGTGTGTTGTGTGTGTAAAAATGATGAGCACTTAAAAATTCAAAAACCTTTGTGAATCAACAAACATTTTGTGAAGCAACTGGATTAATTGATTCAGAGGAAATGGCAGTTTTTATTTTGATTACATTTCTTGCCAGACAATAATCTTAAATACATAGTAATTAAAATATCACACCTTCAAATGCTTCAGCAAGTCTCTTTGCTGGCCCACGTATCTCTCAAAGCGATCAAGAAGGTCATTGATGGCACTGACTTCCTGCCCAATTTTGAGAAGAGTCCCACGTTTGTCTGGATCTTTTGCTAAAAAACACACACTGTAAATAATCACACCAGCAATAAGGCAGATATTTTACAATAACAAAAAAGGAAGTTGTGAATTCAATGTTTTAGATTTATAAGTTGTAATGCAAAATAAAACTGGTCAAAATAGAATCACCAGAAGGGCCAGTATCACTGACTGAAATAGAAACCTATTAGTGATTCTCTGATGGTGTTTTGATTGGTTAATATGTCAGCAGTGTGGACAAACCTCTGTGACCAAAACTTATGTTAAAATAGCTATATATGATGCACAATACATCAGAGGACACATTGGTACTGGCTGATAAAAGCCTTTTTTATTACTGTAATATGAAATATATTAAAGCTAAAAATTGTTTTTACACCAGTTAATCCACTTCAGCTAATTTTCGAACTTGAGAAAATTACACTTTGATAGCATAATTAGCAAATTTAACAAGGAAAACTTTACCAACAGCTCGAAGCTCCAGGAGTCTTTTGATCATGGAAATTTTGTTGTTAATATGTTGTGTTACTTCTTCAAGCTCGCAGTGATTCATTTCTTTAAAGAGAAAAAATTAAAAGATTACAGCTCAGCAACAGCACATACCAAATACAAAACATGCAAGTTATTTACTTAGCAACGAGCCAGATAATGTTGAGATAAACACCATTAGTATAGCCCCATCTATAGCAACAAAGCTTACAAGAACACATTTTTTTTATATATATTTGAGTCCTATCTGAGCGTTACGTGTTTTAATTTTCTTATTGATATAGAACACGTCTGACAGTCTTCCATACTTTAATACTAATCATATTTTTAAATAAACAGACTGTAAGATCTTTAGATTTTTTTGCCATAATGACGTATAACGTGATGCTACACCCGTAGCAGCAGCAGCAACAGTAACAATGACAACAACAACAAATTTAGCGATTGACAGTGACATGTACGGCACACATAAAACGCCGTTAAAAGGCCTCCATTTGTCTAAATTATCTTTTCGAGTCACAACAATATGCGTTACAACCTTATCCAACATATTAAAAACGGTTGATACTCGCAAACTTAATTAAAATACGTTTTGTACCGTCCTTAATCTAACAATAGAGTTGTGGACAAATCACCAACGATATCCACTAGAAAACCACAAAGATTACTTACCTGCTATTATTATCGGTCTTGTTAATAAAGTTCAGAAAGTGATGAATGAATGTTGATCAGTCAACAGGCGCCAACGTTTAAACAGACGCATGCGCAGAAGGCACCTTGTGATTCGACCATGCAGTTTCGTCACAGAGATATTTTGGATTCGATAGTTACTTTTTGGAGCTGATTTTAGCATTTTGTTATATTTCTTCTAACACTACCTCTATCTTGTTTTAACAGGTAATTTTTTACCTAAAAACGATAACTCATTTTTCTGAGTTTGTTCATGAGGTGAATTATTTTTGGCTCTTTAAATCAACTCCAACCAAAGAGATGTAATTTAACTTTAGCACTAATTTTTAATAAATACGTTTCCTCCTTCAAAATGTAACACGTTAATGTAACAAATTGTTATTATTTTTATTGTGTATGTTATGTAATATATAAAGCATAAATGAAGTATACATATGTATGTCACATAAACATCTAAAGACCAAATCACATTTTATGTCTGCATCTAAAATATCACAAGGTCCCTAAACCATAATATAAATAATGACACTTTATTTTAACAGAATATGAAGAACTACTTACACTGGCCATTTTATTAGCCTATTATTGTGGACTTTGGTTGTATTTGAGTTATGTTGCCTTTCTATGAGTTTAAAGCAGTCTGCTCGTTCTCATTTCCCCAGGTAACTGACCTCCACTCATTGGACATTTTCTCTTTTTCATAGAACCCCAGAGATGACTGTATGAAAATCCCAGTAGATCAGATGTTTTTGACATACTCAGAAACGCCCATATGGTTCCAAAACCTGTGCCACATTCAGAGTCACTTAAATTACATTTCTATCCCATTTTGATGCTCGGTTTGTTAAACAGACCCATGGAAGTCAGTGGATTCGGGTGGAATTTCCCAGATTGGTAAAGATACCATATCATAGACCTTAGATTGAGAAAGCTCTTAGCTTTAGTGGGTTAGAGATTCACTGTAATCTTATCTGAGATTCTTAGCCAAGATCCAGAACAAACTTGTAGCTATCTCAGATTAAAAGAGGAAATAAACATTTTAATTCCCCCAAAATCTTTGAAAAACACAGACTTTTTTTAACGAAACAACTGCAGACTTAAACCTTCACAAATACAAGCACCACACACGCACACGCGCACACGCACACACACAATATTACAGCATCTTTCACAATGAACAGTAGAAATGTAAGCATATCTGCTCATTTGAATCTCATAATTTTGCGGGTAGTGTTGGAAAACCAGATTTTATTGTGCTACAGTACTTTTTCTTTCAGATTCAGTCACAGTATCACAACGAGCTTTACTCCTGGACCAACTTTCAGAGTCCAAGAGAAGCTTTGAGCAGCGAGGTCATATCATCAGGTAATGTGTCTTCTTCGCCTGAAAGAAACAAGCATATCTGTATTCACAGTACAAAAGAAAAACAAAGGTCAGGTAAATAAAATCTCTGTGAGCTTTATTAGTGTACTCACCGTCCTGACTTGCGGTCATCTCCTGCTCTAGTTTGAGTTTTCTTTCTCCAATTCGAAGCATGGTGTCCTCTATGGAGTCCTTACTTATCAGCTTGATCACCTTCACTGTCCTTAAACGGAACAAATGCAGTCACATAAGATCAGAGCTGGGTAGATTACTTATGAATGCTAATCTGTAGTCAGTAATATAATCAGACTAATTTTGGATTACATTTAGATTTTGCTAAACTTTATTGATGCCATATTTACTGACACAGGACAACACTGTTTATAAATATAGATGTTTAAAATATAATCAATGAATTGTGAACAAATTACTGACATTTATGTAAATAATATGTAATCAGGTAATTCACACAAAAGTAACTGTAGTCTGATTACAAATATTTTATGACTAGTTATATATATTTGTAGTCAATATTATAATCTCTTAGGTTACTCATTTATGGTAACTTTTGGAATAAATTTAGACTGTGCTAACACTTAGCTGATGTCACATAATTTGAAGTAGGATAATCTTGTATTATTTTGACAGACAGAAAAAAACATGAAGAATGAATGTATATAAGTAACAGGTTTATTATATGAAAAAAAAAATGTTAAAAGGACAGTTCACGCCCAAAATTAAATTGACTCCCTATTTACACTCCCTCAAATAGTTATAAAACTTTGAAGAGTTTCTGTTTTCTGTTGAACACAAATTAAGATATTTTGAAAAATGTTAGAAACCTGTAACCATTGACATCCATAGCAGGGAAAACAAATAATATGGAAGTCAATGGATACAGGTTTCCAGCTTTCTTCAAAATATCTTAATTTGTGTTTAACAAAAGACAGAAAGTCAAACACATTTGTAACATGTGAAGGATAGTAAATAATGACAGAATATTTCAATTTTGGGTGAACTATCCCTTTAAATATAGAGAAAAATTGTGTTAAAAATGCAATCAGGTAATCCATATAAAAGTAAATGTAGTCTGATTACAATTATTTTAAAAAGTAGTTTACTCTAATTAAACATACTTGCTTTTTGGAATCTGATTATGTAATCCAGATTACTTACGCTTTTCCAGATCAGGGTAGTAATGGATTATGAGGACAAAACAAAACCTCTACTTTGTTCTGCGTCTCTTACTTGGTTTGTCCGACCCGATGACAGCGGCCCTCTGCCTGTTTGTCATTGTAAGGGTTGCAGTCGATATCGTGAAGGATGACCACATTGGCTGAAGTCAGGTTAATGCCCAGCCCTCCGGCTCTGGTGGACAGCAGGAACACAAATATATCCTGGTCTGTGTTGAACTGGTCAATCAGCCCAATTCTGTAAAAGCCCGATGAGATTTACAGTTACTGTCCATTCACTTAATTGGCATTTAGATTTTCATCTGAAGTGATTTACATGATGCTAACAGTAGCAAAAGTCCCAGTGGATCATGGGGTTAAGTGCTTCGGCAAAGAACACGATGATGGGAGAACAGGATGTTGAACAGCCTTAATAAAACACATTCATGTGTGGTGGGTTATTTTAAATTTTTGTAGTAGATACATTTTTGTTATTATCATAGTAATAATTTAGGTGAATACCACAACCCTCAATATATTGGTGCTATATTATTTATTAGCCAATGTCTGCGCTTTTTAAAAATGTATGCAAATCAATATTGGATATTTAATGGGTTTCATCTATTTTAAGAATAACCACAGATGATAACTTAAATAATGCTTAATAACTTAAAACGCTTTTTAAATTGTAATCACATTTATTCACATTCTACCTAGAATTTCAATAAAAGTTATATAGTAGTAATATATTATAGTAATTTGATAACCAAGTAGAATTATAGCATCCATTTATCCATTAAAGAGTTAGTTCACCCCAAAATGAAAAGTACCTTATTATTTATTCTCTCTCATGTGGTTTAAACCTTTATGAGTTTCTTTCTTATGTTGAGCACAAAAGAAGATATTTTGAAGAATGCTGGTTGCTGGCACCCATCGAATTCCATAGTAGGAAAAACATTACTATGGAAGTCAGTGGTTGCCAGATATCAGCATTTGTCCAAATATATTCTTTTGTGTTCAAAAATAGATTATGAGCAAGTACAGGGTGAATAAATGATGACAGAATGTTCATATTTGGGTGAACTAGCCCTTTAAATTCAAGGTCAAAACAACAAACAGAACAGCTACTTCCATCAATACACAAAAACGTATCACTTATCACAAACATTTAGTCTCTTCCTGTCTTAACTGGTGATTCTTGGCTAGAATGAGCAAACTATTGTGCATTTCTGTGACTCTAAAACAGACAAAGGACATGGTTGGAGAACACTTTGTCAGTGAAGGAGACTCGATCCTTGATTTACACCTCAATGAGCATCAGTTCTGCCTCGTCACAAATCTGCTAACATTACCACCTTCATGAGTCTAGACTTAGGCCAACGATAGAAGGACATAGACGGATGAGCCAAAACATGCATAATATGCTGTTGGTCATGACTACAGCAGCATTAAGTATTTATATTATTTATTAAATTACCAATTACCCATTACACTGTGTTTTAGTAACATCTGCCCCTAATCCAACCGTAAACACATCCCTCACGATAATTTAAAAATAGTATTAATTATTGTACAATGTCACAAAAACGATGCTATATTTATATGCGCATGCCCAAGTATTCGCAGCTTTGTCCTCTTTGCCTCAAGTCCTGGAGGCTGGGTGGAGCTGATGTGGATCAAACTTCTTGGTCCAGAACATCTCATGGGTGCTCAACTAAATTGAAATCTGAGGAATTTGGAGGCCAAGACAATACTTTGAACTTCTAATCATGCTCTTCAAACAAAATTATTCCTGAATGATGAAATGGTGTAATGCGTTGCAGAAAGTGCGATTCTGTAGAAAGAGGCCACTTCCACCAGGAAACACCACTATCAGGTTTGCACCAATGTAGATAGGTAGAATTTGCCATTATGGGATCTTATTGGGAAGAAGCATCACACTGACATGGAGTGTTCTTCCAATGCTTCACAGTCCAGTTACAACACTCGAGTGCCCATTCTAAGTGGACAGTTCTCATCTCAACTGAAATAAACTTTTTCACAGTTCCTAGAATTATTTGGCATGTTTACACTGGAGGAACTGGGAATTATATTAGTTCTAGGAACACCATTTTGCAGAACTACATTAGCTCCAATATCGCAGCAGGGTGTTGTGTTCTGTAGTGAAATGTAGCACTACAAGTTCTCATAGTTGATCTACTTCTCCTTTTGATGGTTCAAACGCATAAGATACACAATGAAAACACAGCTTTGACCACGGTCTCCTTCACAGTTCCCTATTGATAATGCAAATGCACCCAGGAAAATGGTCTGGGAGAATTTATTCTCTGGGAACTGGGCCTGGTGCCTAGTTCCTATGATTGAGTTCCTATAACTACCTAGTGCAAAAGCCCATATAGATACTCCCCATTCACAGGAGAGTGTGAAGCACTTTGTGCTGTGACACCCTCCTTCCATAACCACCAATAAAAAGTGTGACTCGTGCAGCAGTAGGCCTTCTGTTGGTGAGGACCAGACAGAGATGGTCTTCTTTACCCTTGTGCATGGGTAAACCTTGGGTGCCCAACACCTTCGGTCTTCCTCAGACCACTGTTGACCGGCAGCAACCCACAAGCCTAGACACTACAGAGCTACCTTACCATAACAATTTAGCCCTCAGATCTTCGTTCTCCTGCATCCAATATGCTGATTACAAGAACTGATTGATTGCTTACTATCTAAATCCACCCAGAGCCTAATATGCAGCCCTATTAGCAGATGATCAATGATATTTGCTTCACCTGTGACTGGTAATGACGTTTTGGCTCATCAGTGTAGCTGATATTGATTGGACATGAGGTGAATCCTCAGCATCACTGCACAAATAAATGTGTTTACCTGTCACTCATGGGGGTTGAACCATCCAGTCGGTTGTATCTGTGCTTATAGTGTCTAAGAAACACCTCCAAAATGTCAAGCATCATTGTGAACTGGCTAAACAGCACCACTCGGTCGCCCTTCGTAGAAAAAAACAGTGAATGTGTAGGATACAAGCAGACAACATGAAGATCAGTTCATGTGGAAAAGAGCAGTAGGAACATTCTACTAAACATTTGCCTTTGTTCCAAATAAGAAAGTCATACAGGTGCCAAAAACCTATATGCTCTGCTTCTGTATTTGACAGTATGCAGTATGGCGTAATTTGGAACACAGTATATTTCTCTGCAGTTAACTTTCATTATACTCGGAGGAGATGTTGAAAATGTAATTTGGTCTGCGGAACATAACAGAATCTGTTTTCCCCAACCTTCTCCTTCAGGGAGTTCAGCAGCTGTGTGAGGAGGCTGAGCTTGCCCGAGTCCAGCAGTACGTCTGTGTTGAGCTGGTACTCGTGCAGTGCTGAATACTGCTGACAGAGGCGGTGTAACTCAAAGTCTGAGAGCACTTCCATATCCTCTTTGATGAGAGCGGGATCTGCATCACGGTGACTCGGCTCCTGGAATATTTCAGCCCATTAACACAATGACTTTTCAGGTAGAAGACACACAATTAACAAAACGGGATGGAAAATTTAAAAAAACTACAATGACAATCAATATCAGCTTTAAATGTGCTCATCCACTGCTACAGTTCTGTATGAAACACTACATCTAGATTGGAAAATTTTGCTTTGAACTTATTATTATTATTTAATGAATTATTTAATTTGATCTTTTTTACTCTCTGAAATTAAACTAGAAGAATCCTAGTGCTTTTCAGTTATTTTTTCAGAATAAAATGGCAACATGCTGATCAGAGATCTCTGTTATGCACAGCTTTTAATCATAATACAATTATATATCCAGATCAGAAGAGGGCCGTGTAGGGAAAGATATATCTATATATATATATAGATATATATATAGATCTATT
>CAIGQV010019090.1:5945968-5972529 GCA_903798115.1 Danio jaintianensis
TATACACATTTCATTATTGTTATTTTTAGAATTTATACTAATAATTTATTATTTAATTAGATTAAATTAATACTTGTTTCACTTACAGCTGTGACCAAAAATAAAAACAATAAATAGTAGTATAGTAAGTATAAGTGGTATATTTGACATATTTTTTCCAGTAATTGCTGTAAAATATAAGCAATCATGAAAAACAATAAAATTTTTACAAGAAAATTATATACTAGTATTTTTTAATTTATTTATTTATTTTTTGCTACACTTGTTTGTAGACCTTTACTGCTTTGCAATTGATTAAATTAATATTGAGTAAATACTACTACTATTACTAATAATATTAATATACATTATAATAATAATTATTAATAGTGTTATTATTTTCAAATAACCATCTAAAAGTCAAATTATTCCATTTGATATTGTTGATCAAATGTAATTATTGTTGTATAATAATCATGGTCATAAATTATTTCTTTTATTTTATTTTCTATACAGCTGTATCTTCCACAGTGACCTAGTTTTGTGGCATAATCTACTCTAGAAAAACCTTCTCCTAAACTAGCCTTAAAACTCATGCCTCTCCCTGCAGAAATAAATGGTTCTTGGACTGAATAAACCAAAAATTGTACCAGACTTCATGCAATAGTCAAACGTCTGGCTCCCTTGACCCACTTAAAACCAGCACAGAAAATGAAAAAAAAAAAACACCAATTCTGTCTGTCCCTGCTAGTATCTAACTGTCCTGTGGCATTAATCAAAATGCAACACTTCATTCAAAAATATCTCAGACCTTGAGCATGAGTTTGCTCATGGCTTTGAGTTTTTCTGTGGTGTAAAACTGCCGGTGAAGAAGCGGATGGTTGGACATCTTCCTCAGCTGCATCATCACATTGGTCAGCTCGCGTTCTGCAGAAATTAGGTTATTAAATGGGTCACAATTACCAGTACCTTTTATAACACCACCTTCCTCAGATACATACTTTCCCCATTACTGGAATGCTTCAGCTTGTGGAGAAGAGCGCTGTAGAGTTCCTGCTGCCTCTCGGACATGGCACAAAATTCAACCTGCTCCTCTTTGGCAGGCAGCTGCTTCAGGACCTGTCGGGCACATCATCATCCGTCAGTGAACCACTCGAGTGCCCCAGAGCCATCGAGGGTCAACATGACAAGCAAAGTGCCTCATCTGCTCATGAGACTGAATAATGCATTTGAGATGTTGTCTAACAGATTTTCACATTGGCATGCATTCTGAGAGCGCATGCATTATGCAGAACGCTTATAGACTATGTATGGAGATGCACCTCGCTCTTCACACGTCTGAGGATGAAGGGTTTCATGATGAGCTTGGCATGGGTGATCCTGTCCCGCTCAAAGCTGCTCTGCTCCTCTGACGATTTCTGCGGGAAACAGATATATCTGGAACTACCTTTTTACTTTAGGAAAAATGAATATGGTGCCTGCTTTGACATCAGGGTATTCTGATGGTTGTTAATGTCCACGACCAGGTAGTTACTAAGGTGATGCTAAGGCGTTCTGGGCTCTTTCTAGTGTTCGAGGGCATGACCAGGTGGTTACTAGGGTGTTGTTGATGTGTTACGAGTGCTTTGTAGCATTCTATGGTGTGACCAGGTGATTACTAGGGTGTTGTTAAGGAGTTATGAATGCTTTCTAGCATTCTAGGGTGTGACAAGGTGATTTCTAAGGAGTTGCTTATGTGTTCTGGTTGCTTTCTAGTTTTCTAGGGTGTGACAAAGTGATTACTAAGGTGTTGCTAAGGTGTTCTCTATGCTTCCTAGTGTTCCAGGGCATGGCCAGGTGGTTACTAGGTTGTTGCTAAGCTGTTCTGGGTGCTTTATAGTGTTCTAGGGTGTGACTAAGTGTTTACTAAAGTGTTGCTAAGGTGTTATGGATGCTTTCTAGTGTTCTAGGGCATGACTACATGGTTACTAGGGTGTTGCCAAGGTATTCTGGGTACTTTCTTGTGTTCTATGGCATGACCATTGGTTACTAGAGTGATGCTAAATTGTTCTGGGTGCTTTCTAGTGTATTAGGGCGTGACCAGGTGGTTTCTAGATTGTTGCACTTGCTCTCTAGCTTTCAAGGCAATGGCCAGGTAGTTGCTAAGGTGCTCTGTGTGCTTTGTAGAGCATTAATAGGTGGCTGGTAAGGCATGTAATGTGGCTGTCAAGCTGCCGTCAATGTGTTCTTGATGTAAATGGTTGCTAGTGCGTTGCTAAGGTGTTCTGGGTGCTATGTGGTTGCTAGGGAATTGCTACAGTTTTAGGTGTTTACAAAGACACGACTAAGTGGTTTCTAGGGGGCTACCAAAGCCTTCTGAGTGTTTTCCAGGGCATGCTCAGATGGTTGCTAGGGTGCAGCTAAGGTGTTTTGGGGTGCTTTTTATGGCATGACTAGGTGGTTACTAGGCTGTTGAAAATGTGTTCTGGGTGCTTTATAGTGTTCTAGGGGGGAGCTGGCCAAGTGGTTGCTAGGTGTTGCTGAGGTGTTCTGGGTGCTATCTAGAGCAATGCTATGTTGTTGCTAAGATGTTATAGTATGCATTAGTCAGTGGCTGGTATAGGGCATTAAGGATGATTGCAAAGTTGTTGCTAAGTTTAGGATAATTTCTAAGCCAAGGCTTAGTGGTTGCTAGGATGTTACTAAGGTATCTTGGATGCTTTTTAGTTCTCTAAGTTTTTGCTAAGATATAACTTCTTGTTACTAGGAGGTTGTTGGGGTATTCATTTTGTTTATTTAATATGCTGGGACATATTTATGTGCATGTAGGCTCTACCATGGAGAACATCTTGGCGATCTGTGAAGTACTACTGGAGAACATGTTGGGCATGATGAAGTTCAGCAAGGACATGAGCTCCAGCAGGTTGTTCTGCAGTGGGGTTCCAGTGAGCAGCAGACGATATTTAGCCTGGGGACACAAATGAAGGAGAAACCTGAGTGGCCGAGAGGGCAAAGGCAGTTTAACCCTATCTGGGCCACACACGTTCCCAGCTTTTACAAAACCAGACCATGTGCCTGTAATAGAGCTCAAGCCATTTATTCTTAATGACCACTGACGCGTTGCTCTGGACGACAAATATTCACACAGCTTATGGTGATCTTACATTGATGGCCATGAGGTGTCGGTAGCGCAGTGAGTTCATGTTCTTCAGCAAGTGGCCTTCGTCGAACACTGCATACTCCAGCTTAAGCTTGCAGAACAGGCTGCGGTCACTGCTGTTTCCAATGGCCAGGTTGTAACTGTGCACAAGAGACCATCTTAATGAGCTTAGGTATTAAGGGGCAGGACAAGAGGCACAGCCATGTTTCATTACCATAAATAATAAATGGGACAGGGTCATTTTACTTGGACCTTTTCAAGTTCACTCAAACGCTGAGTAATTCATCATTATTATGGGTGCTTTTTTCTATGCTGACTTCACGGCTTGTGGCTTTGTGTGTGGCGTATTTCACAAGATACATATTTCCCTTGGCACCTCATGTTTGGTGCCCTTCTCAGATTTGCATGCAGGTGGTCTGTGAAGGATATGATGTCTCGACTCTTTCTTTCAGGGTTCAGGGCACGAACCACGGGCATTTCTGAGTGCATGAACTTGGATACTCACGTGGAGACGATGATGTTGTACTCCACTATTTGATTGAGGATCTCATAGCGCATGTACTTGCGATCCTCAGCAGAGCCTATACCAGAAAAGATCAGTCAGACTGATATCAGCATTTTCTTTTATATTTCACATTAAAGGTCACATGTCCTTTTCCAATATTCTAGTATGTAAAGTAAGCCTGCTATGTTTCCCTTCAAAATGTGTAAACACTGTAGAGCTACTAAAATTATTTTAATAAACATTGGCTTATTTTAGCATTGTTTTAGCAATACCAATAACAGCAGCTTTGTCTAGACCAATCATGTTCTTTTAGAGTTTAGAGTGTGTTTAGTCTCATTGATATGTTTTTATAATAATATCAAAATGAATAATATATTTCTACAAATAATTATATATAAAATATTACAATAAATTTATTTTCTTTTTCAACTGGGAAGAAATGTCCCTAGTAGTTTACAGAATAATTCTTTTAGTCAAACATAACAAAACAACAGCAACCAACAAAAATGAATTCAAAATATTAATATCTTATTTAATTGATATATAATTTAAATATAATAAAGAAGCTTGGTTTTACCGTAATATACCAGCACTTTAAAGCTGGGGCACCATAGATTCAGTTCCCGCACCCAATTATCTGTCAAAGAGACAACAAATTAAGATGATTCAGGGGGTTTTGTGTTGATGGCTTTTAAGAATTATTCTTTGAAATTATTCTGTTCACCAAGTGTAGAAGCAGGTACAGTGATCAGATGAGGCCCAAGGTTCCCTTCCTGATAGAGGTGAGCCAGGAACGAAATGGCCTGAATGGTCTTTCCCAAACCCTAAAATAAAAAAGTGTTAATTAACCTTTAGGATGTATTCATAATATCACTTAAGGTGAAAACCTGTTTTGAGAGTTTTCATTAAATTAATCAAACGTCAAACAAAATCAAACAAGTTTGAAACAAGGGTGAGCAAATGATGACAGAATGTTCAGTGTTGGGTAAATTATACCTTTAAGTGTTTCTTTATAGCACTTTATCAATTTGTGTCTGTACAATTCGATGCATATTTTTAAAGGCTGTTTTTTTATTAATATTATAAGGCTGAGTTTCTTTCTCCTGAACTGAGCCATAAATCTCCACTTCTGCAGCACTTACATACAACAAACGTGAAGGTTTTTACAGGATTTGTTCATAATTTTTTTACATTTTATTCCAAAAATTGTAAGTTTAAGAATTTTTTTTTCTCTTTGTTCACTATGATGAGAAGAGATCCCCAAAATGATTAATGTAGACCATTATTCCATTACCATCTCATCTGCCAGGATTCCGCTGAGTTTGTTCTGATGAAGCAAAACTAGCCAATTCAGGCCAATCAACTGGTACGGTTTCAACTGGAATCTAGAAAAAAACACATTAATTTTAATTAACAGAAATTTGACAATCTATCACTCCATAAAGCTGTTTCAAAGGCTATAATGCAATATCTTACGTGCTAGAGAGGATCTCGGGCTGGGTCATAGAGCCCGGGCCCTTGTCCATTACTTGCGTCACGTCTTGGATCAGTTTGACTGAAATCTCCTCACACTTGCTCATAAGACCTTTAACAACTTCCCTCTCCTTCAGAACCTCCCGACATCCTGCCAGCAGCTCAGCGGATAGACCGTTTCTTCTGCGCATGGCGTCATCCTGAGACAGAGAAGAGCGAAAGTGTTGCTCTTTGATCATAACCTAAATGTTGTGGCAGTTACAGAGATAGTTCAGCCAAAACTGAACATTTGCTCACCATTTACTCACCCTCAAGTGTTCCCAAACCTTTCTTCTGTTGAACACAAAAGCAAATTTGAAGAATATCTGAAACCGGTAGCCATTGAAATCTACAGATAACAAATACTCTGGAAGGCTACAACATTCTTCAAAATATCTACTTTTGTGGTAAAAAGAAGAAACTAAAACAGGTTTTGTAACGTGGATAGTGAGTAAATGATAGAAATATATACAATATGAAATATTGCACAGTATTGTATATATACAGTTGAAGTCACAATTATTAGCTCTCCTGTGAATTTTTGTTTCCTTTTCAAATATTTCCCAAATTATGTTTAACAGAGCAAGGACATTTTTCACAGTATTTCCTATAATATTTTTTCTTCTGGAGAAACTCTTATTTGTTTTATTTTGGCTAGAATAAAAGCAGTCTTTAATTTTTTGAGGACCATTTTAAGGTCAATATTATTAGCGCTCCCAATTGTTTTTTTTTCAATAGTCCACAGAACAAACCACTGTTTACAATGACTTGCCTAATTACCCCAACTTGCCTAGTTAACCTAGTTAAGTCTTTAAATTGCACTTTATGCTGAATACTAGTATCTTGAAAAATATCTAGTAAAATATTATGTCAAAGATAAAAGAAATCTTCTTTCCGTTAAAATAGAAATTGAGGTAAAAAATATACTGGGGGGCTAATAATTCCAGAGGGCTAATAATTCTGACTTCAACTGCATATATAAAGCATTTTTGCACAGTTCTCACCAGGTCTTTCCATGTTTTAAAGGGTCTCAGCTCAGTGATTTTCTGCGCCTTCTTCAGAGAGCATCCTGCAATGAGTGTGAGCTCATCCACAGACGCGGACTGAAAGAAGCCGAGGATCTCGGTTTTGAGTTTGGATAGAGTCTCCTCTGATTGGTCAGAGTCAGAGTCCAGTAAGCCGTTGACTAAAGAGGGTTCAGAGTCACTGCACTCCTCTTCAGAGCTCACATATGTGTATTTGGCCAATACGGGCTGCTTTGCGATCCTTTGAGATGTTCTGGTCCCGTCCAGAGGTCTGCTGGGTTTTGGTTTGGGTGGGCTGGGAAGTTGGGTAACCTGAGCTTGTTGGCGGGTCTCTGCGACCCGTCTGGTGTGTTTGGCAGGAGTGGAAGTTTGAGAGTCGTCATCTTCGGACTCAACCACTAAATGTACAGAAATTATGTAAGTGTTAGGGCAATATTGAAACATTCTTGTTTTCATCTGCTTTCATGTTTTAAATTTATTTCTGCCATCATTTACTCATCCTCCACGTCTTCCTTTGTGTTCAACAGAAGATTTGGAAGATATGTTGACGAAAAGTAAAAACCTTCCTACTATGGATGTCAGTGGCTGCTTCTTTTCAACATTCTTCAGAATATCTTGTTTTGTGTTCAGCAGAAAAAAGTTTAGAACCACTTGAGTGTGAATAAATGACGAGGAAAGTTTCATTTTACGGTGAAATATCCCTTTAAGAATGTAATGTATTTTTTCTTTCATGCTACATCCAAAATAACCATCAAAATTGGGTGATAGTGGGGTTAATTATCATACATTATTATAATTTAGCATTTTTTTTATTAGTTTTTATTTCAATATTCCTTTCAAATTTGCTGTAAATTAAAATGTAGGTTTAGTTCATTTCTTTATTGGATTTGATAGTTTTAGTTTAAATTTTATTTTGTGAACACATTTCATTTTAGTTTTTATATATTTAGTTTCAGTTTAGATTTAGTAATTATAGTCTAGCAGAGTTAACAGAGTCGACCAATGCAAAGTTTAGTGTTTGCACAGCTTACATGTACTCTAGTGCAAATCTCTTAATAAAAATAAAATTATTCTTTGAACAAACACTAAACCCCAAATCATGCAAATGCAACTTAAAAAATGTGAGTAAAAATGAAGACACACTTCTTCATTTTAAAATAAACATGCAGTTAAACATGTCTAGAGATGCAGAGATGTTTTATAATGATGCACATCTATACTTCTACAGGTACTGATTTTCTTTTTTTTTATTTCAGCTAATATTTGTTTTTACCAATAGTTTTAATATTAGTTTTAGTTTTTCTTTACTCAAATTACCTTGGTTCAAGCTCAGTTTAGATTGAAATTTGAATAAATATTTAGTAAGTTATGGATGAATTATCAGTCTCTGCCATTTACAACTATAAGGACCATGTACCATGGCCTCATGGGATAGTAAAGTGTCCATTAGTGACTATGCCTGACATACCGCTTTTGACATGCAATATAAAGTAGGCATACTAAGATGTGCATCTAGTGCACTTTTAAGGGTCATGTCATGGATGTTTTTTATTATTTTAATATGGTTTACATATAATACTAAAGGGGTCATGACATGAGAAATCAAATCTGCTTCGATCTTTTGACATATAAGAGATCTTTGTACCAGTAAAACATCTTGCAAGTTTCATAATTTAAAGTGTCATTCTAATTACAAAAAAAAACATTTATTAAATTAAGCTGGAAAGATGACTAGTTTGAATACAAAGTGGCATGTGACATCACAAGGGCAAATGTCTCTATCTGCAAAGCTATGTTTTTTTTTACTGTCAATACTGCAGTGTTTATTAAGTGTTATCTCTATAAAACCAGCCATTATGAAAGTTACAGCTGATTATGAAGCAGCTGCTGTCAGATCCAAAGCTGTTTGTGGTTTCATTTTTTTAACAAAATGGTTTCTGTGCCTTTGTTTATATACAGTCTGCAGTCGAATGCTCACAAAAATCAGACGTGATCTGGAACGCCATTAAGATGAAACCATTTATTTGATTGTGCCGCAGTCCTGTGGAAGTCAGTGCACTAGGTCTTTTGGTTCTCTCTGATATATTTAACATTCTTCTATCTACATTAGGAGTAAATTTAAAGTGCCTGATGTGATTTTACAGCCTCTCTGCTTGACTCAAAAGCTTCATACATCACTTCTGCTCAATAGATTCTAGACTGATCAGATAAAATATGCATTAAAGGGATAGTTCACCCAAAAATGATAATTCTGTTATCATATACTACTTGTTTAAAACCGATCTGATTTTCTTTCTTCTATTGAACACAAAAAAAAGATATTTTGAAAAATGTCCTAGCCACCAGCATTCTTCTAAATATCTTCTTTTGTATTTAACAGAAGAAACTAATAAAGATTTAAAACCACATAAAGGATTTGATTGGTTTCGGAGCCAATCAAATGCAAAAATCTACACTTGTTTAGGCAGTTTAGTTTCAACAAATGTTATTTTTGCAGTTAGAACGAATCTTTCATGCCTAAAAATGGCATTGTGTTTTTCTAAAAATACATTGACCTCTTATGTGTTAAAATAACATAGGAAAAAAACTTTCTTATGTCATGACCCTTATAATGTTGTACACAATCAATCAAAGCTCACCGAGGTCGGAGAACATTCGTAGTGTTTCCAAGGCATCGTCAATAAGCCAGTCGTGCTCCTGAAGCACATCCCTGAGTTCCTGTAAAAAAACACACACACAGCATTGGGCCTTAAGTTCAAACAAATATTTGATTTGCATAGAAAAATATCCAGCTTCAGCCAGCAATCGCTCACATTCTTGTTCAGATGTGGGAACTTCCTCTGGAGTTTTCTCAGCATACGCTCCTGATCTTTAGATCTCGGTCCCTCCTCCTCTGAATCATCAGCCTAATGAGACATAAAACACCAGTGTGACCCACATCCCTGAGCAGAGAGCAGTGCTGCATGGGTGACGCATGGCTGGAGGACAAAACCTAAACATCATTTTATCACTTCTGGTTCCATCATTCTCAATTTTTATTTTTTAGTAAAAAGCCGGCCATAAGGTCAATAAAGTCAATTTTAAAATGTTTTAAAAGAAGCTTTAAAGAGATAGTTCACCCAAAAATCCTTCTAAACTTTCTAAATGATTTTTTTCTTCTGTTGAACACAAAACAAGATATTGTGAAAAATGTTACTTTGATAAGTAATACGTTCAAGTTTAATAAGTTCAACAACTTATTTTGATGTTGAGAGGAACATTTGCAGAACATATTTGCATATTAAATGATTATTTGCAGTATGCAGCATGTATTTCAAACTTCCCTTAAACCCTTAAACAAAGAATAGAGCAAAACAAACCATCGCGGCACAAAATTCTCACTATTTGCTTACCCTCGTGTGGTTTCAAACGTTTATAAATTTATTTTTTTTCTGTTGAACACAAAAGAAGATATTTTGAAGAAAGCTGAAACCACTGACTTGCATAGTAGGAAAAACAAATACTATGAAAGTCAATTGTTTCAGCTTTCGTCAAAATATCTTCTTTTGTGTGTAAAAACTCATAAAGGTTTGAAACAAGAAACATTGGTGAGCCAATGATGACAGAATTTTCATTTTTGGGGTGAAATATCCTTTTAAGCCTAGCACAGACACACACACTCTCACCAATGACAAATGACAAACAGACTAATAAATCATCTAGAAAGGGGATTATGTGTAACCTGGCAGTTGATATCCCAGGCAGAAAGACACACTGCTAGTGTCCTTGATCGGGACACTCTTTTCAATTTAGCCTCAGTGGATTTGCAGCACCATAAAATGCATTGCTGTCAGTATTGAGGGGGGGATCTTAGAGGCAACGTCCCACAATAATCCAACGGCCGTGTCTGAACTCACCGCAGAAACCCGTCCCCCCTTTCTGCTGTCGCTCTCCTGGGAAGAGCCGCACATCTGCTGTCGCCTCCTTTCCTGGACCGAATCAGCAGCTGAAATGGAGAGCATGTCAACATGGCTCAGCAACACGCGAATCAATGCGGCGAATGCATCTTCACCTCATACTCAGCTGGATTCAGCAATACTGAAGCCATCCAAGCAATCAATGAGCTTTTATCATGGGAGCTGTTCAGATTGATGGAGTGAATCTGCTCATCTGTACCTGCCATCCCGGACGTCTTCAGGGGCGAGGGGTGTGCGCTGTCGGTCACCTAAAATATCAATGAGATGATTATTGCCATGCAGCTAAAAATCAAGGCTGGAGTGCATCCAAAATTGTCACACTGTGGCTCTAGAAAGTGGTTGTTTTTACCGTCTTTGAGGCCTTGTGGTGTGCTGGTAGAGCTTGCTGTGAGGTAGATCTTGTCGTTCTGCTGTGCGTCGGCCTTCTTTTCGTCTTCACCACAATCTCTTCCTCCTCGTCAGACACTGAGAACTCATCCGCAGATGATGCCGCTTTTCTCTTCTTAGGCTTAAGTTTCCTTAATATCAGAGTATATAAAAGATGTTGTTGTACAGTTTTGTTAAATGAACTGAAGTCTCAGCATTGTCAGTATTTGAATGTATCAAAAATTAGTCAAGGGCTACACGGTGGCTCAGTGGTTAGCACTGTCGCCTCACAGCAAGAAGGTCACTGGTTCGAGTCCTGGCTGGGTCAGTTGGCGTTTCTGTGTGGAGTTTGCATGTTCTCCCCGTGTTGGCGTGGGTTGACTCCGGGTGCTCCGGTTTCCCCCACAGTTCAAAGACATGCGCTATAGGTGACCCCTGATGAATAAAGGGACTAAGCCGAAGGAAAATGAATGAATGAATGAAACATTAGTCAAATAATACAGCTTTTTTTCCCCATGCATTGGTGTGTCCTGTTTATTGCAAAATGATTGTGACTATCACATATAATTCATACTGACTTTTTTATGCATTTTTACTGCTATGGTACAGTGATTTGATTTAGTCCAGTTTTTAGAACTGCAAATAATGAATGAAAATAATAATAATTGGTAATGAAAATAGCCAACATTATTAATTTGTCGGACAGAGTCTTAGTGACTTCATTTTACAGCAAAAAAAAACAAAAAACTGCAATGCAAGTTCAGAACATACTGTATCTCAATAAATGTACAAAAATATACATATGTGTTATAAAAATATACATATATAATATTCAGTATAAAAATAATACACCAAATATGTGCAAAATTATTATTATGACATTTTGTTAAAATAAACTGGCAGCAGTGTTTGCCAGACATTCAACATAATGGGATCACATATTGGCACCTGTATATTTGTTCAACTTATACATGCATATTTCATTATTAATATATGTACTATACCAATTTTGAATACCAAATGCTAGTACCAAATGTGACTTATCCTTTAGAATGTGCAGAAAACACCATAAAAAAAAACACATGATAAATCACTGAAATTTTAAATATAAATGTAAAGTGTATATCATACAATTTGTCCAAAACTCAAATATTGACAGTGGACTGCAGAAAACGTACAATGCTGATAACAAAATTGAAAAGGGAAAAATGTCATACAGTATATATGCAATGATTTAAATGCCCTTTTACTGATTTTCGCTGAACATTATTTGATAATTAATATTTTTTCTTATTAAATACATATATTTGACAGCATTCACCAATTAAAATGTTTATACTGTGGCATTTTAACATTGTATTCCTGTAAAAATACAAACATTTTTAGAGTGTGTGTGGGGGCCTTATGTCATTTATTTTTATGCCTCTGCCTCAAGCACAGATACTGAAGTTGATTACTGACCTGACAGGCATCATGGAGCTGCCTGAAATCTCACTATCAGAGTCAGAGTCAGAAACGGTGGTGGACAGAGATGATCCCGATGGACGTTGGGTTTCAGGTGTCTCTGGAATGACAGTGTGTGACTCTGGTGGAATGAAGCATTAAAGCACAGGTGGATGTCAGGCATTTGCTTAACTGTAACTAAATCACAACACAAGCTCTTGAGATGCTTATAGAGTGCTGCAGTCGTGATGCCAAAACCTGCAAGATTAATTTGCCAGCGGCTCCCTTTATGAGTTTTTACATTTACTGTTTGTCTGTGGTAAAGCTTCAAGTATGAGCTTGCATTCTTGGATGATTCGCTCTACAATGAAGACACATTTTTTTAAATGAAAATGCAGAAACAGCTTCAAAATTCACATTTGAAGTATAGTATTGTAGCCACGAGTCATTCCTACTTCAATAGAGACCAAGTCAAGACCAAGATCAGAGCGTGTTGAGACCAAAACAAGCTGAAGACTTTGAGGGCTTCAGACCAAGACAAGTTCAAGAACAAAGTAGGTTAGGACAAGACCAAAACTATAAGATTTTGACAATAAAACTACTTTAAAATTTTTTTTTTTGCATAAAATCAATATCACATTTTTTAGTGCAACCATGCTCATATTCAAGAAAACAGCTCTTTCTTCTTTTCTATTATTTTCTTTTCATTTTGTTGGCATTTCTATTCATTTAGGTTGGTCTTAATTTCTGTTTACTTCTGACCCACAACAGTATCAAATGCAATGGATTTAATTTACATTGAAGAGAAAAATGCTCAGTTGTCATGAAGTTATGTTTACCCCAGAAATCATTTTACTATAAATTTACTTCTCAGTTGTTGTTGTTTTTGTTTTGTGCACAAATGTGTTCTTGGGGTAGACAAACGTCCCATGGAATGTTCTTTTCTGGATTTTGAATGTTTCAGGACCTTTGCTGTTTATGAATAAGAAAGCTCTCTTGGATTTCATCTAAAATACACTCTAAAAATTACTTAACCATTATATTATAAAACTACTATTTAAAATGAGTTGAAACAACACAATTCTTTAGTTTTTTGGCTGACAACTTAATTGTTTTATGTTCATTTTACTTGTAATTTTTACATTTTAATTTGTAAAAACGATGAAGCTAACTTAATCGATTTGTGTTGGGACAACATGAAGGAATTCAGTGGAACCCAGCATTTTTTACAGTAAATGTGAGTAATTAATAACAGAATGTTCATTTTGGGGTGAACTAACCCTTTATTACTTTCTGTTGCACTTTTTAGTAGATTTCCCAGTAAATAAAGAAAAAAATACTTTTGACAGAATGAAAATCTTAAAATATGTGTATGAAAATAAATTATAATTAACAACGTAATTGTAATATTTGCATACTTCATTTGCATTTAGCATTTATTGATCATAGATTTGCTATGATGGGTAGCGCAGTTTAATTAATACCGTTTTATTTATTAACCCATTCTAGAATGACCAATGTGTACATTTGTAATATTACAATTTTAAACCAGTACATTTGTGGTATAACGAAAGAACAGTTGAAACTGTCAAACTCATCACATCCTACCCGGCGGCTCCTCATGATCTGAGGATGATGCTGGTCCTTTCTTTCTCCTCATTGTTCACTCTTACGCGTTAGAAAAACAGCTCAATCCAGTTCCACGCATAATGTCACGCATCTCAATCGATACACTGAGCCACATCTGACGCGTCGCTGCCCAAATCCACTATCTACAACCCGCTTTCAGCTGATTTTGGCACCATAAAAGCAGTTGTCTATAACAAAGAGTTCACCGGCGAGCTAATAAATGATTGCTTTGTCAATAATCAGCCTCGCGTCGGTTTCGGCCACCGCTAATCACCAGATAAACCTGGTTAACTCCAGCCATTTCTCTGCATGTCATGGGTCTTTGAGATATTTAATCGCTTTTGTTGTTTGTACGGTATTTAATGAATGAAGACAGTTGTAATCAAACGCTAACCGGTTGTAACATCTGTAGCTACGGTGGCCGTGAAGGCACGCATGTGTAGTAGAGAAGTAATGGGAGGTGAAGTCGGAAAAAGAAAAGCTTTTTACTCATAAATGAATAAAAAAAAACTGCGCGATTAATTAGAAACAAAACGGCAGGTTACCGTGAATTAAACCGTGAAGTCGAAAGTATTTTATTTAGATAGTATAGTTTTCTTTGTATAAACATTCAGCATAGCATGTTTGTTTTTCTTCTCTTTTTAGATTACAGTTATATTATTTTATCACCATAATACAAATAGTAATAATAATAATAATGCATATTTTTATTATTATTGTTATTATATGTCAGTATTATTATTATTATTATTATTATTATTATTATTATTATTATAGAACGATAATAGTTGTTATTATTTTTATATGTCTATGATTAATAATATATTATAGTTTGAAATAAAAAAAGTGTAATTAATGAATTAATTAACTAATAAAAATTGAACATATGACCATTAATTACAATATTACAAATATAAAATAAAATAGAAACGATGTTTAGTTTTTTAAAATAAAAATGACTAATTATGCCATTAATAGAGAATATTACAGTAATAGAGAATAACAGTAAAAGGACATTCAAATGTGACACACACATCACATTGTTTTACTTCATTTTTTCATCTCTGTTTTGCATTGATAATGTACATTGGGCTGCATGTTACGTCTAGTTATCGTTAATTGCATGATTTATGTCTATGTATTGTAGTAATATACATTGTATAATAATATAATTGCATAATAATAAGAAATAAAAAATAAATAACAGTTAACTCCAATTTTGAAATGTTTTTAAAATAAATAAATAAATAAAATATGATGCAGAGCTGACGTTTCACAAAAAAAAATTGTCAAAAAAAGAGAAAAAACCTGCAGCAATATAATATACACCCATCACACATCTCCGAGTGTCTGGCATGAAATCTAGCTGCCTTGTTTTCAAGTAAATCTGTCTAGTTTTCCGAACCAAAGCGCGCACATCCAGTCATCTTTCCTTCATTCAAACTCTCAGTCTCTCTTATAGTAATGAGCTGCTCGGTGATTGACTGACAGACAGACAGACAGACAGACAGACAGACAGACAGACAGACAGACAGACAGACAGACGGCAGCTTGATCTCGATTCATAACGATGCAAGTTGGCAAGAGGCGAGACAACAATAACAAAGGCTTTCTCAGATGCTGCTGACGCTGCGAGGTGACGTGCTGTGACTGCGGTAATACTGCAGCGACTTCCACGCGTGCTGGGCTTAATGAAGATTAAGACAATAAACACACACTTGTATTGACATAAAGATGAGTATTGTTATGATTTAGGCGTGCTAGCAATTGTGTGAGTGTTATGCAATATGCATTGGAAAGGAAAGCAGTGTTTAATCATTAAGGATTGATCAGTTTGGCTGTTCAGTGGAATTGTTTTCTGTCTTTTTTTGGTGTTGTAAGGTTTTTTGTTGTTTATTTTTTGTTTTTGTTTTTAAAAGAGTACAATTAAGCCAGGCTTTAAATGTAGTCAGGTGCACATGTATTGTGACTGTAGTGGCGAGTTTGATTCGTCTTAGTGAATCGGACCTTTTGAATCGGTTCACTAAAACAATTCATTCTGATTCGCGTAGTACTTTCTGCAGGTAACCACTGTCTTTTGTGTTATACGAGAGAGACACTTTTTAGTTTATACTTTTATAAAATTTTGTTAATAAATAAGAGGCTCATGAAGACATGAAGAAGTGTTAATGTATTGAGTATGTAAGTATATATATATATATATATATATATATATATAGAGAGAGAGAGAGAGAGAGAGAGAGAACAATAAATATTAATAAACAGAATGATTGAATTAGAAATTATGTTAGATTTATTAAACTGAATGATTGTTTCATATTTAGCTGTAGATGCCATATGTGTAAATTGTGAATTTATGTTTAATTGTGCATTCCCAAAAAAATCTATCTTTTTTAAAATTCACTCACTCACTCACACACACACACACACACACACACACACACACACACACACACACACACACACATATATATATATGAAATTGTATAAAAAATATATTACTATCATATTTATTTTACTAGTAATATTTGATCCATGTACAGAATAAAACAAATTTCATCAATTTTATTATTATTATTTTATTGTTATTTAACCATGTATGGCCATCAGAAACCATCATTTTCCATGTTATATTTTAATTTATGTGATATAATAAAGTAATGGTGGCTCAGTGACTAGGCCAGGAGGCATTTCTGTGTAGCATTTCTGTGTTTTCCCCACACAGTCCAAAACCATGTGGTATCGGTGAATTGGATCAACTAAATTGGCCATAGTGTATGAATGTGTGTGTGAATGGGAGAGTGTGTGGGTGTTTCCCGGCACTCACGGTTGCTGTGTTGCAGCTGGCATTAATTGGTGGTTCATTCCGCTGTAGTGACCCCTGATCAATCAGGGACTAAGCCGAAGGAAAGTGAGTGAGAAAATGCAGATTTTGAATATCAAAAAAATAATGTACGCAAAATGTCACATCAGTAGGTTTTATTTGTTGCTGATTTGGTAACATTTTTAATATTCTATCTATATTTTAATATTCTAATTTCTAAGAAACTATACATATCATTCTACACATTTAATGTGGATTGTGAAACAAATAAACCCTAACATAGGGTTTATTAATGTATAACATGTATAACAAAGAAACCACAAATGTTATCCCCATGAATTCCATTGATCCCTCAGCCCAAACAAACAGCCCGAGAGCAGCGGGTTGTGAATGCCCGCACATTTAAACCCCATGTTGCCACCTTTCCCGCGTGACGTCAGCCCAGTTGTTTTGGGTCGCCGACCAATCGGAAGCTCGCTCGCACTTCTACAGGAGCCGACGTGGGTCCATCCTCGCGCCAGCTTCTATCCTCCGTTACTCATCACAACGCCCCCTCGGTAGGGTGCAAGCACGGGGCTCCGCTTTAAGCAGCAGCTCTGACATGGAAACCCCATTGCAGTTGCAGAACAATTTCTATCCAGAGCAGCAGCAGCAGCAGCAGCAGCACTGTAAGTACCAGCACTACCGCGGGCGGGAGGAAGAGCGCTCCATCAGGCACTGCACCTGCAACAACTCCTCCACCTGCGAGGATGCCAGAAAAAGCCAGCCTTTGCACGGGACGCCGCTGGGAACTTTAAGGACACCGTCCGTCTCATCTTCAACCAGGCAAGGCGCTCAGTATAGCGAGTTCACGCCCTCTAGTCATGGTAGTTCATCCAGACATCATCATCACCACCATCATCATCCTCATCGCGACCACAACCGGCAGCAGATTCGGGGCAGTCCGGCCAGCAGCCACAGAGAGAGTAACTCTTACACTCAAATAGCCATGAGCAGCTGCAGATACAACGGCGGCGTGATGCGGCCGCTCAGCAACTTGAGCTCGTCCCGCAGGAACCTGCACGAGTTTGATTCGGAGTCCCAGCCACTGCAGCCCGTCTCTGCGGCGGACGCGTCCGACACACTCGCCTCCAAGCCGGAGAACAACTCCAGCACCCTCATGCCTTACGCCACGGGGGACGGAGGAGGAGGAGGCGGAGGAGGAGGTGGAGGTGGTGGATGTAGCCACAGCGGCAGCAAATCGGGCAAAAAGAAGAACCAGAACATCGGGCAGAAGCTCGGGCACCGGAGGGCCCTGTTCGAGAAGAGGAAGCGGCTCAGCGACTACGCGCTCATCTTTGGGATGTTTGGGATCGTGGTGATGGTCATTGAAACTGAACTCTCGTGGGGAGCCTACGGAAAGGTGTGTAACTTAATAGTGGCCAAATCCTTCAGGTTCCCCCATGTAGGTCAGAATTCATTAAGAGAAAGAGAGAGAGAGAGAGAGAGAGAGAAAGAGAAAGAGAGAGAGAGACGACTACAAGTTTGGAAAGTGTGCAGAGGGAATGGAGAATCGTGGCAAGGTCACTTTTTCTGGACGGTCACTTTTGACGGATAGTTTTTTTCACATTCTCTTGTATTATTATGATTATTATTTACATAATCAAATACTTCCAGAAGTAAAAAAAAAAATGGATAGCTGAAAAAAACATGGTGTGACATGCAAATAATTAGAAACTATTACAATTAAATTCCTGTTTCTATGGAACAGTTATTTCACATAAGAAGTTTTATCTAAAATAGTTCAAATAACAAAGAAAAGTTAAATGGACAATGGGTAGAAACAGTTCTACTTGACAAATTCTACTTTAATTAATTAATATTTATTAAATACATTTATCAAAAAACAGGTGTGCCATACTGAAATAGATATTCAATACACATTTTGTAAACAAATTATTTTATAATTAAATTTGTTTAATGTAATTGCTTTTCAGTAGCAAAAAAGTGATATGAATGCAATTATACAAATATGCGATATAAGAAACATGCTTCTTTCACCTTAGTTTTTTCTTACATAATAATTTTAAAAGAGATTTAAAAACAAAATAAACTACATTTGGAAGTGGAAAGTGGCTATATACATAATTGTCTTGATTGTTTCCTAATTAAATCAATATTGAATGATTTCATATTAGAAACAAGTTTATTTTGTTTTGCATAGATACTTACTGTTTTACCATATCAGGATTGACAAAAATGTTTATATTCTCAAATTCTAATTAAATTCAATAGTTTTTCACATTATAAACATGTTTCTTATTCACAGTAGACTTTATTACGCAAAGTAGTTTGAATAACAAAATAAAAAACTGCTATGTCGTATAGAAATGGAAAACGGCCAAAACATTTTTTTTTTCTCTAATTAAAATTCATGTGTCTTTCATGAATAATTAATATCAATGCATGCAAAAAATGACAGAACTCTGCTTGAGATTGCTAAAGAAAATAATCGAATGCTACAAACGTTTTCATACAAATTATAGCATGTGATCACTTTTTCAGTCAATATTGTAATTACTGCTGGAAAAACAAACCAGAATTGTGTTATTTACCTATAATGACATTTAAATGCTTATAAAATACTGTAACTGCAGTACCATAAATGTTTCAAAGGAGAAATGCATTACTGCAAGTCAATTTAGCACAGAGCTGCCAAATGACAACATTCATATATCTATATAGAATTGATCTGTGAACAAAACAGCTATAACTACATTATAACTATCATACAATCCGCATCTGTAAGTAAGCACAGAATGAGTTTAATAGCAGATCAGCGAGTGTCTCCCCCAGGAAAATCAATCATTATTTGTCTTTGAAACAGCATAGTGTTGCTGTTGCTTTTTAAATTCTACTATATGATATGTTGTCATTTTTGAACAGTAGGACTGAAAATATGCTGACACATAAAACTGCATCACAGGTTTCATTTAAAGAGACAGTTCACCCAAATAAGAACATTTGCTGTTAATTTAGTCCAATACAATAGTTGATTTGTTTTACATTAAAATTTGAGGGTTTTTTTGTTAAACTGAAACTGTGGTGGTTGCCTTTTCATATAATGCAAGTCAACGTCTACAGGCACTTTGAGAGTCAACAAAACATACAAGCAAAACAAAAGTAATATCTGTGCACTGAGATCGAATGCAAGAAATGATCATCTGTGCAAGAAACTAAACGTTTTCAACATTGATGGCTTCTGTCAGTTTCTTTTAGGCAATTGCTTTTCTTCATAAGAACTCAATAAATTATCAGGATCCAAGGGTATTAATTTAGTTTTGTCTGTATATATTTTTTGACTCTCAAAGTTCCTGTGAATATTGACTTGAAATATGCAAATCACAAAGAAGTTCTAGCTAAAATATTCTTTGATGTTCAACTGAAGAAAAGTCAGCTAAATCATGGATTTCCATGCACTGTAAAATTGTTGGGTTCCACACAATCAATTTGTGTTGGGACAACATGAAGGAATTAAGTTAGCTTATTCGTTTTTACAAATTGAAGTGGATTGAAAATAAACAAAAAACAAAACAAGAATTGTGTTGTTTTAGCTCATTTTAAATAAGTAGTTTGAACAAACAGCAAATTTAATTTCATTAGTGTGAATAAGTAAATTAACAGCAAATTTTCATTTTTAGTTAAACTATGTATTTATATTGTGTGATGTCTCATATGCAGGAAGGATTTAAGGCATTGTTCTCTCAAAAATGAAAATGACCTCATTTATTCTCCCTAATGTGGTTTTAAAGTGAGTTTCTTTCTTCTGCTAAACACAAGAGAAGATTTTTTGAAGAATGCTGGTTACTGGAACCCATCAACTTCCATAGTGGGGAAAAAATGACTATGGAAGTCAATGGTTGCCAGCTACCAGCATTTTTTTAAATATCTTCTCTTGGATTCTTACCAGTTTGTTTCCAGAAGAAAGAAACTTAAATAGTTTTGAACAAGTGAAGGGTGAGTAAATTGCTGTGATGTTTTACAGGTTTAATCAACATGCAATTATGGTGTATGTTTTAACTAATCCACTTGATTTAAATGTGTGTTTTTCTTCTTTTTCTTTCAGGAGTCACTTTATTCTTTAGCCCTAAAATGCCTGATAAGCCTTTCTACAATCATTCTTCTTGGGTTGATTATCATTTATCATGCCAGGGAAATCCAGGTAACTTTTTTTGACTTTTTAAAAATGTTATTTAGTCAGTTCTGCTATTATAAAAGTCAGTGAGTTTCTTAACACTTCCTCTCTTACCCACTAACGCTCGACACGTTGCACTTGAAATGATATCCATTACCATAGAATTACAATCTGATTATCTTCAATAGCACCGCATCCTCTCTATTTCCCACTGACTTGTTGACCTGGTTTTAACAGTAGCTGTTTACAGTTTATCAGCAAGTCGAATAGACAACACTAAGTTGAAGGGACGTTTTTCAGCATACTTCGAGTGTCATAAAATCATCCAAAGCATAACGTGAGTTATGTCTTCATAGTCTTGCGTTTACTATGAGCTTTCTCAGCAGAAATGTCATTTATAGATTAGATTTGAAGGCTTTCAGTGCATTTGCTTTTCCCGTTGTTATTAGTAAATGTCCAATTCTGCACTTTTTTGTCCATATTTGTTGAAATAAAGAAGTTGTAGTACTTTGAAAGCACTTAGTCTTATGACCTTGCATCAGTGAATTGTTAAATTACTGTATTACCGGTGGATTTTATGCAGTTCAGCATCCATATTTTCATTGTAATGCATTTCTTTGCATTAAGTAATGCATTAACAAAAAAAAAATGCCACTTAGCTTGTGCTGGCAAGGCTAAAATCTTGTACATTTCTGTCTCTGAGACGTTTCTTAAAATACTCTGCAGCCAGTGAAATGCAGCATCAAAGATTTATTTGATTTATTCCACTTCTTTCTTTTTCGTTCTTTCATATTCACATTCATATTCTTTCAGTGTTCTTGTGGGTTGGGGAAAATCAGATTTAAGTGACATTTTTAAAGCTGTTATTGGCCCTGAAAACAAATGCATTCATTCAATTATAATTCTAAATTATAATACAATCATATAAAAATGATGGTCATAATTAAACTAAATTAATACATTCTTGAATAAACTAAACTGTTTATTATATTATATTATATTATATTATACTATATTATATTATATTATATTATGGACGGCATGGTGGCTCAGTGGTTAACACTGTTGCCTCACAGTAAGAAGGTTGCTGGTTCGAGTCCCGACTGGGTCAGTTGGCATTTCTGTGTGGAGTTTGCTTGTTCTCCACGTGTTTGCATGGGTTTCCTCCCGGTGTTCCGGTTTCCCCCACAGTCCAAAGAAGTGCTATACCTGTAGGTGAATTGGGTAAACAAAATTGGCCATAGTGTATGAGTGTGTGTGTGGGTGTTTCCCAATACTGGGAAGGGCATCTGCTGTGTAAAACAATAGTGAGAATAGTTGGTGGTTCATTCCACTGTGGCGACCCCTGATAAATAAGGCACTAAGCCGAAGGAAAATGAATGAATATTATATTATTCATTCATTCATTTTCTTTTCGGCTTAGTCCCTTTATTAATCTGGGGTCGCCACAGCGGGATGAACTGCCAACTTATCCAGCATATGTTTTACGCAGCGGATGCCCTTCCAGCTGCAACCCATCACTGGGAAACATGCATACCGACTCATACACACACATACACTACGGACAATTTTAGCTTACCCAATTCACCTATACCGCATGTCTTTGGACTTGTGGGGGAAACCGGAGCACCCGGAGGAAACCCAAGCGAACACGGGGAGAACATGCAAACTCCACACAGAAACGACAACTGACCCAGCTGAGGCTCGAACTAGCGACCTTCTTGCTGTGAGGCGAACGTGCTAACCACTGCGCCACCGTGCAGCTCGTTGTTGTTTTTTATTTTATTTTATTTAGTTTAATTTTGCATTAACTAAATTAGAAATCCTGAAAAAAAATGCGTACACATGTTGCATCATACCTGTAACATGTTTGTAAAACTTTCATTATTTTATTTTATTTGTTTATTTATATATTAATAATTGGAAATTTAAAACAAAGTGGACAGAATACATGGAACACCAATATGCAAAAATGAATTAGTTTAAAATACTTTTTTATCTGGAAGAAGAAAAAAAACAACTTCATAGTAAAGTTATTTCTGTGATTATGTACAATAAAAGATTAACCTTGCAATACTTAGTCCTCTTTTGCTTTTACAAAGGTAACAGTTTTTTTTGCAAAACCTACATGACTACTTTCATATTTTACACAGCAGACTACATAGCAGCCAGTATAAATGCATTATTTAATAAAAGTGAAATTTATAAAAATGCTAGTGCAAACAGACTTTCAACTATCAAAAACATGCAAAAATGTGCATACATGCAAAAACTGAATACACACACACAGAAACACACACACGCGCACACACACACACACACGCACACACACACACACACACACACACACACACACACACACACACAAGAGATGATGTATGCATCACAGCTAACAAAATACATTAAAATACCATGTTGGTTACTTGTGAGCATTTAAAAAATACCATTTAATTTTTTCCTGGCTGTTTGCAGTGTTTTCTGAATCATGGAGTGATGAAAAAATATTATAATTCCCAAAATATTTTTTAAAAATTATAAATAAACAAGAATTTTCATCCAGTGTTCATATTTTTGTACAGATTTTTGTTCTGAACATATTTCATTAATTATTTTTTAATTTGCATATTAGAACATGACACTTTAGAAAACTTGCAATACAAAAGTGCCTTAGTTCATCATTATTTTTACCCTCCTCGCCTGCAGTGACTTGCCTTAAATTAGTGATTGGTCATATATCATATTTGATTTAAACATTTTTAAACTAAAACTAAACCACAACATTCACATTTGCCAACCCCAGTGGCATCATCAGATCTAAGAACACCATCAATCATTTCCTTTACCGAGGTGCCAAACAAACACCAATCGGAAATGACCTTTTACTTTTGTAAACACAAAACCCAACATCCATGCCATTCTTACACCAGTCACCGCTGAACACAATAAGAGATGGACAATGCTGGTCATTGAGTGTGGAAATAAAGGCTCATCTGTGTGTTGTGTGTGTTGTGCCATCCAGCTGCTGGCAGGTGAACAGAGATCGGTCTGTCTCTGCAGAGCATGTGATGCCCACTAATATATAAAAAGAGTTGCTGGTTAATGTGTGATTCAATGCGCACATTGACTTTAAGCCCTAAGCACTTGTTTCAGCTTGTTTGGCTTCCACCTTTTTCATACAAGATGAGAACTGGAGTTCCCATAATCCTCTTTGTTGCAGTGGCAGGTTTCCACAATGGTAAGATTACAAAATAACAACATTTGTACATTGAAATATGTTTTTTGATTTGTGTGTTTGCAGTTTTAATTAAATGTATACAAATACATATAATATTAATATAAATTCAAATATACCTTTAAATGTATTGTGTTGATTTTTTTTAATAAAAGCTGTTTATATTATATTATATTTCTGTTAATATTAATTTATATGAATAGTTTTAATTGAACTAAATTAATATGTTATATATTTATACTTTATGTCTGGTAATGGAAACAGTCTAATAATGTGTATATAAATCTAGCTCAGAATAAAACCTAACTATATAATACAGGATAATATAATATAATATAATATAATATAATATAATATAAGTAATAGATATTATTATTTAGGTTATAGCCTATGTATTTATTTGTTTTGACAGTTTAAATCGAGGTATTAGATTGGTCTATTTTCGGGTGCAAATGAATTTATCTTGTTATTTTTTATTTGAATAAAAAAGAAGTGGTTATTTTATAACAATTCTTTGTTAATATCGTTTTATATGATTTAATATAGAATGAATGAATTATACTCTCATTTGTTGTGACAGTTAAATTGATTTATTACAGATTTATTTATTATTTATAACATATTAGATTTGCCTCATTTGATATGTGCATGAATTAGCTGTTGGCTGATTGACAGTACAATTTGATGTAGATACTGTGCATGTTTCCATTTGTTTCGCTTTGGACTGAACTGTGCGTATGCAAAATATTATTTGATTAATAAGTCGTGACGACCTAAATTATATTTTTAAGTCATACAAGCTGTTTTTAATCAGTTTAATTTAATGAACATGTGTCATTAAACCATTTATTAGGCCTACTTGTTTAGATTTGCTTAGATGGCCAAATACCGTGTCAAACGTTACACTATTATAAAAACTGTACGGGAAATGTTGGCTAATGTGCACATTTCTGTGTTTATAGTGATTTCAGCTTCTCTGGAATCTGATGAAAATCTTGAATCATCCGAAGAGAGAGGTGAGCTATACTCACTCAACTCATCTGTAATTTTTCAGTATTATGTGCATTTAAAAATGAACACAATCGTGATTTTGTCTGACCTCAGAGTATGCAGAGAACAGCACGACACCACAGACAGGTGCGTAAACATGGCAGATGATTTCTCGTGCACAGTGCACTTTACTTAATTACTTGTGCTCAGATTGTCACATGCTGACACCATTTGTCATATAATATTTCCTCAGACGAGTCACAGTATGCAGCTGCTCACGTGAAAGGTAAGCACGAAGTGAACAAAACTATTGATGAACTCAAACTGACACGTTTGTGGCCATTACTCACACTCACTGTTATTTGACTCACTTACAGACGATCTCATAAAAACGACTTGTATGGGTGAGAAAAGTTTTTGTTGTTGTTAGAATCTGGTTTATATGATGTCCAAATTAATAATTGATTGCTCTCACGTGTTTTATTTTATTTTTTTTCCTTTTAATAATCCCTGTGTAATCCAACAGATGGTGAAACAGAGGCAGTATCAAATGATACAGGTAAAGAAAACATTTATCTCCAGAAAGGTATTTCATAGTCAGACAGACAGACAGATAGACAGATAGATAGATAGAGGCAGATCAACAGACAGACAGTTAGACAGATAAATAAATAAATAAATAAATAGATAAATAGACAGAGACAGACAGACCATAACTTACACAGACAAAACCTCATGTCATCTCTGTTTCCTCAGATGAGTATGCAGCTGCTCACGTGAAAGGTAAATATGAAGTGAATAAAACTATTTGGGAACTCAAACTAAGGTGTTTGAGGCCATGTACTCACACTTGCTGTGCTCACTGTTAGACTTTGCCGCAATTTTACAGTTATTTACTGTAAAAACGCCCAGTAAAATACCACATAGATTGATAACGACAAAATGGCGGATGTAGTAGGCTAAGTCCGAGTTCCATTCATACTACATTCTTTTCTAACGGTCGAGTAGTACATTTAAATTCAAATCCAGTACCTACTGAGTAGTAGTAGGCGATTTCTTTACAGTTCATATCTGTAATATGCACTGCATTGTGGGTAATTTTACAACTTTTACAGTAACTTATTGCATTTTAAGAATTTGTGGTATTCTACTGTAATCAAAGTAGTTAAGTACTGCTACTGTAGTTGAAGACAAAAATGAGACAGTTAATGAACAAAATATATAAATATATATATATATTGTATCACAAAATGTATTTAAAATAGATTGAGGAATGAAAAATACTTTTGTAAAGGATCTAAAATGGATAATAATAAAAATAAAATAAAAATACTGTTGTACATGATCTCGTCACTTCTTTGGAATTTAATAAATTCAATAGTAAATAAACTAAAATAAATAAACTAAAAATAAAGGTTTTGTACTGCCAGTGTAAAATGTAAATAAATGACAGTAAAAGTACTGTCATACTGTAAAATGAAAAAGTGCTAAAGGGCATGTTAAAGATGCTGTGGTAAGGATATTTTACTGTAAAATAAAATTGTGGTAGGGCTCTGCTACTGTAAAACACATTTACAGATAAAATACTGTAAAGGGGCAGTTGCTGTAAATTGCTGGTAACAGTGCTGCCACAAAAAAATACAATAAAATGTATAACAGTGTATTATACTCTGTGAATAACCCTAACAGATGGTGAAACAGAGGCAGGATCGGAAGATACAGGTAAAGAAAACAATGCTTATAGATAGATAGATAGATAGATAGATAGATAGATAGATAGATAGATA
>CAIGQV010019090.1:5983076-5999761 GCA_903798115.1 Danio jaintianensis
AAAACTATAGATGCATTTAAAAACCAACAAAAAATATTTTAACTTGAAGATATGATATACAGTTTTATTATGGTAAAACAGCAGAATATGCTTCACAAAGTTTGATTAATTACTAAAAACACGTAGTATGTTACAAGTCCAGTAAGATACCATGTAGAGCCAATATGGCATACAGTTTAAATAAGGAATAATGGACGACAAGCCATTGATTTATTACAAAAATTATGCACACCTGAGGTGGTGATGTGATCGTTTCATCTCGGGCGTGCAACTGTGTGTTATTTTCTAATAATTCAATGGACCGGAGTCAATTACTCCACTTAAATCCTCAATCGTTTATTCTGGATACCACACCTAAAGACATTGTTTAGATGTTGTATTTCAAGACATTTGTCAGTTGTTTGTCCTCAAACAGCTTCCGTGTTTAGTAGTTTCTTACGCATCTCATTTAAAGCCTTCTGTTTGTTTTTGGTTTGCTTTTTGATTACTGTAAACTGTGAAATAACAAAAATCATTCAGTGTTGTTGTATAAAACTGTAAAGCGGTCAAAAACTTGCGGTCTTATTTACATACCTTACATTACATTACCCTGAAAGTAGTTACACTCCTTAAAATGTTCATCAGCCAGTCAGAATTAAGCATTGAACAGTATAAATATACATTGGTTGACCAAATCAATCATGGAAATCATCCTTTCCAATGTCACTGCAAATGTAATCTTTATAAAAGGAAACCAATTGTATTGTTTTTGTACATGTTTGTTGACATGAAATGTCCATCTTTTCCAGAATGAGAAGACTTCCCATTCCGCTCGCCCTCCTCTGGGTCTGCTTAGTGTTTTACGTTGGCATCTTCCTGTTTGTGGGAGGCTTTCTCCTGGTCCGGCTGGAGGTCAACAGAACGAGCACCTGTGCAGACGTCTTGTCTCCGGGAGCTCAGCTGAAGGGCGATTTCTGCCTGAACGAGCCACGCTTTCGCAGGGCAGTGGTGTTGATCATTGACGCACTGAAGGCTGACTTCACCCGCTATGATCCAGAGAACGCGGCACCCAAACCCTTTGAAAACAAGCTGCCGGTGTTGGAGGAGATGGCATCAGCACATTCCTCTCATGCCAGGCTGTACACTTTTCGGGCCGATCCGCCCACCACTACCATGCAGAGGATTAAAGGCTTCACGACGGGCTCTCTGCCCACTTTCATTGATGTGGGGAACAACTTCGCATCCAATGCAATCCTGGAAGACAATCTAGTGCACCAGCTGGGCCAAGTGGGTGAGTAAAACTGAAACTGGTATTGTTCTTTAGATTATCCTGTCGAGATAATATTTTTTATTAGAAAAATGAACTAATTCTACATTATGACATTATGCAAAATTCACATTATTGGACAAGAACTTATTGGCATACCTTCGAGATTGCCGTAAATCTAACCTTTGATGCCGACATGAAATTAAACGAACAAGTATACAATAATTAAATACTTTTTGGCATTTCTGTAATGTAAAACTATAAAAAAAAAATAAACTGCAAAATAATCTTATTTTGTGGTTGTATGTTACGTCGACATCGTCAATTTATGCTGGTTTTACAAATGCATACATATGTAGCTTTTATTTGTAAATATGGATCTGTAATACGCATTGTTGGTTAAAGTAATATATTACAATTTAAGCAAAAATAACATAATGCGTGCTTTTACTTTCTTTAAAAAGGAAAAAATTTAACACGTTTAGTTACTTAAAAAAAAAAAGTGACTTCAGATTGTAAAATTTTACTTTTTCCCTAACACTGAAAACTAAAAATATAAATCAAATTATACTGTATGACAATAATGTGAGTGTAGCTGATTAACCATGACTAATTGTGTATAAAATACAAAGGTTTATATTTACATAATATATGTGTGTGCTGTGTCTATTTATTATTTATATATAAATGCACACACATGCATTGATTTAAAACAATTAAATAGATTTTCACGATTACAAATGATTTATTTGATAAAATTTCTGTTCTTTTGAACTTTAACGAGTCTAGAAAATATAAAATTTTCTAAAAATCATGTGATATTGAAGACTGGAGTAATGATGTATTTTAAGTCTTATAATACAATGTTATTATAAGACTTTTGAACCTAAACAAAATTATATTGAAATTGATGTCAGTGAAGTTACCCTTTATGGTTCCTCATCCGATAAAGGGTTAATTTACGAGTATGAGACTTCTTTCACAACATAAAAAAATCTTACATAGCCCAAATCCTAAAAAGCATCATATATAACTAAATAATTTGTTAATATTGTTACTATTTTGTTCAAAATTAATGACTCATGTTTAGATTGAAATGCTGAAGTGCTGCTATTCTGCTGTTCTGTTTGTTAATGGCTCTGTTTTTTCTTCTGGTTTATAGGCAAGAGAGTTGTTTTTATGGGGGATGATACATGGGTGAGTCTCTTCCCAAAGAAATTCCACAGATCTCTGCCCTTCCCCTCCTTCAATGTGAAGGACTTGCACACCGTGGACAATGGCATTCTCCAAAATATTTATCCCACCAGTAAGCAGTATAATAATTTATCCCATTAATTGGTTAGTTGGCTGGCTGGTTTAAAATGTTGCTTTGTTTACATTGAAAATAAACTTCAACCTCTTGCATTTTGTTTATATGTAAACACAATGTCTAAACCAGTGGCTTAATAGTTTTGCTCTGCTCTCATCAGTGGAGGGGGATGATTGGGATGTGCTGATTGCACATTTTCTGGGTGTGGATCACTGTGGGCACAGATTTGGCCCAGATCACCCTGCGATGGCGGAAAAACTCTCTCAGATGGATGGAGTTATCAGGTTAGCTGCAGCCTCATTCATCTTCCCACGTTCTGTCATGTTGTTAAGGTTTTAATACATTTTCCTGCATCATCTAATTGTTTTCCATCTGCTGCTGTCTCACTGCTGATGACAGGTCAGTGATTAAGCGTCTGAAGAATGACACCCTGTTGGTGGTGATGGGAGATCATGGAATGACAGACACTGGAGATCATGGTGGAGAGAGCCAGAAGGAGACGGATGCTGCTCTGTTTCTCTACAGCTCCTCTCCCTTATTTCCAGCACCAGGCTCCCAGGTAAAAAGAAAATCTCCTTTGTCTGTATTTAATTTTTCCAACCAGTGGTGTGTCTAGAAAAAAAAAACTTTTTGCCACACACAAAACATGCTGTAGTCAGCACTACTGGTGTGAAATTGCATAATTATAGCATCACAACTGTCATCAAAAGTCAGCATCATTGTCCTAAAATCGAATGGCAGGTGCAACTTTTAAATCTGAAATAACATTAAAACTGATAATTAATAGCAAATAATTGAAAATGGCCCAGCAATGTTTCTTCAACTGTGACCAGAGATGCTGGGATTGGCAATAGGCACCAGCCTGTTGTAACTGGATTCCACCAGCCTATTGTAACTTCCAGAAATGTATGGATGAATGGATAATTTCTTATGGGAAAAACACATCTCAATCTGTAGATGCAGTGCATATAAAAATGTTTCATTTTAAGAAACAGAATTATTACACTTTTCCCTATTTTCTGTTTCCCATTTTCATTTCCTAAATGAGAAAATATTTATCTATCTCTTTACCCATATATAAGGAGTTCATCATGTTTATCTTTGCAGGTGGAACCTGAGGTAGTACCTCAGACTGATTTGGTACCCACACTGGCTCTGCTGCTGGGAGTTCCCATTCCCTACAGTAGTGTGGGCCAGGTTCTTCTGCCACTTTTTCCTCAGAATGGCTCCCGGGGTGCACCTACAGGTCTTAGCCAGGCTGAGGCGCTGTGGATTAACGTCAAACAGGTTAGGAATTTCTCTTAGCCTGTTTTTTAATTCACTGTTATGTTTGCCTGCATTGTCTTGTATTGCATGTTTGTCTTTTTTTACCTGTTGCAAAGTTTCACTTAATTCTGTCTTATTTTTTATTTCTGTGAAGGTAAACCGTTTTTTGGAGACCTATTCTAACATGGCCAAAGACATTCCACCAGACAGTCTGTCTCAACTGCGAGCTGACTTCTCAAACATTTCCTCCCAGTACTTGTCTGCTGTCCACAAGGGTCATCTCCCCTCTCCTAAACTAGTCATCTCCATGCAGAACTATCTGACAGCTGTTAGGGAGACTTGTAGAGCCTCCTGGGCCCGTTTCAACCCTTTCAAAATGGCTGCTGGTCTCCTAATCTTGGCGGTTTCCTGTGTGCTGTGCTATGTCCTTTCTGAGTTGTCTTATGTAGTCATTCAGGAAGGCTTGCTGAAGTTGCCCATTCTCTCAGGGTTGGCAGTAGGACTAGTAGTAGCTGCAGGTCAACTGTTCTTGCAAGGTTATTTGGAGTTCTCATGGTGTTTAGGAGCTGCAGCACTTTCATCTGAGGTATTATTTCTGTGGAAGACACGTAGAGTTTCTCAAAAATGTAGGTGGTCACTTTCTGGCCTCCTCACTCCAGCACTGCTTGTGCTTTTCCTGCGCTGTGCCTCACTACTTTCGGACAGCTATGTCATCTATGAAGGCCACGTGGTTACTTTTTTGCTCCTCACATTGAGCATATATATTCCACTCCGTCTTAACTGGGATGGACTTCTGATGCCACTTCCTCCATCAGACACACAGAAGCCACCAAGGCTGCTGCCAACAGCACTGCCATCGTCTGTGGTTAGACGGGAAGCTACTGTGTTGTTGGTGTGGTTGGGAGTGCTGGTGGGATCGCAATATGTATCCCTTTCGTTCCACAACTGCCGAGAGGAGCAGGGCACCTGCCAGCCCTCATCTTTCCTCTCCCCGCTCTCTCGTGTACAGGACAGCCAGCTGCGCAACCTACACTATGTACTCTCTGTATTCTCTCTATCCACGTGGGGGTACCTTCTACACCGTTGGCTGAGACACTATGGAAACCTAAACTGTTCCAGTTTGACTGTATTTACAGCCTGCTTTCTCATACCACTGGCCTGTGTTTGCATTGGGTTGCACTGGGCAGTGTGTGCCACCCCAGAGGACACTTTCCGGAGTTTGTCCGAACTCATTGGCCTATCCCAGGTGTTCCTGCCACGGGCTGCTTTCTGCCTGTTGGGGCTGGGTTTGCTCCTGTTGTGGCTGGACCCCATGACTGTGTTCCTCAAGACAAGGACTCCATTAAGCTCTCGAGGAACATCCCTGCCACCTCCCAAATATAGAGCCAGCACTGGAATCAGTCCGCAGGCTGAACTGCACCACTTGATACCACAGCTCTATCAACGCATCCGACACTCGCTGGAGGATGGGAGCACAGATGGTGGTGAAGTAGACAACAGGCCAGCTGTGGAGGCTTATGGGCTGGGTACAGTGTACTCTGCTCCTTTGGTCCTGCTTTGTGGACTCTTGGGGTTGGTGCTGCTTCTACTCCATCCAGAGGGAATGGCCCTTGCCTTCCTTCTTCTCCTATTGGAAGCAGGAGCAGTGCTGCACATTCACGCCTGTAGCACCACCCTCTCCAGCCTGCACAAACACTCCAGTAAGACAACAGTCCATTATTACTTTTACTACTATTACTACTGATGGGCTATTTCTACTCATTATGCATCAAATCTGCTTTCTTCAACCCTCTAGATGATTTCAGTGTTCCATGGGCTCCAGTGGTTTCATGGTCTCTGGCGGCTGCCCAGTTTTTTCACGCTTCCGGACACCTACCAACCTTCCCTTCAATTCAGTGGGGAGCAGCATTTGTGGGCTTTCCTCAAGGTCACACAGGGACTTTGCTTCCTGCCTCGTTGGTGACCCTCAACACCTTTGCCTCACATATCATCTTTGCAGGTAACTTCACTTCAGCTTAGGATGTTGGATGTGCTCCTAGACAAACCAGTCAAATCTGTGTTTTGAAGCTGGTAAGATTGCTCAGTTGTTCTTTCCTTCTCTAATAATCGCTGTCTAATTGACACATGCAGTTGGCTGTCCTCTGCTGCTGCTCTGGCCTCTGGTGTGCGAGGTGCGTGGTTCCCGATCTACACGCTCAGCAGGAGTGGAGGAGAGCGAGGATGCTGTCATGGAGATGAGACTGAGAGAAAACCCTCAGAAGTTCAGCTCGTGTCTCCTGCAGCTTGCTGCACGCTACTTATTTGTCAATGGAGCACAGGTTTGTACAAATTTCCCAATGCTCACATTGCATTATGCTCAAATTACTTGCATTATGCATACTTTTTGTTACAAATTTGCGACTTGTAATTTGTAAGTGCTTTGTAAGTGTAAATTATAACTAACTTTTATCTTTAGGTTTTTGCATCAGTTTGTGCTGCAGCCATCCTCAGGAGACATCTCATGGTGTGGAAAGTGTTTGCACCTAAGTGAGTCACCATCTCTAACTCAATGTCTCTCTCTTTTACCTTATGCATTTTTCTTTTTCCTATTTTAAGATTAAAGATGTTTTAGGAATATCCACATTTTCCAAATTGACTAGTTGATGGGTTGAACAAGTAATTTAGTGTTGTTTGAAAATAAATAAAGGTCCTTTTATAACTTTACTAAAATTCATCCATGCAGCACTCTTTTGCCTAAATTGTAACTTTAAGAGTTTTATAGCAACTTTCACAAAAGGTAAATTTATGTTCTGAAATATTTTGCTGTCATTATGAACAAACCCACAGAATCCATAGTGGCCTTTATGGGTGTTGGCATAGAAACAAGAGTAGAGTCTTAGACCTTCCATCTTGTAATTACAGTAATTATTGTGCCTGTAGTGTAAGAACTTGAATCCTAAGATTTATTTTTCTTCCGGCAGACTGATGTTTGAGGCCTCTGGCTTCATCGTGGGCAGTGTGTTTTTGATGCTGGGAGTTGCCATGGTGATGAGGGTGGACCTTTCAGTGGGTGGTCTGTTTAAGAAACTCCTCCCTCAAAACTCCAGGTAGCATTTGCTACCCCTGATCACACCCCTTTCCCAAATGACCACACCCCCTTTCCTCAGTAAACACATCCCTTACACTCATAAGCGCATCTAGGACTCTTCAAAGATGTGGTGGAGACACTTGACCATCCATCTCACTGCCAACAATTTGGATGGAAATTGCATCTGGCTTTGGACCAGAGAGGTCTGAAGCATCTCCTCATTTTCGAAGTCAATAATCCGAAGTTATTTTATAAAAGCTATTCTAGAGGACAGCAACAGTCATAATGCTTTCAACAAGCTATTGAACTGTCAGCCTTTGTTGCTATTGCCTTTTGTATTTGAAAAGAGCGAGACAAAGGGAGATGGTCTTTGTGCATGCCTTTTTACTGCCATGTTCCACAAGGTCATTATAGAGATGATTATAAGTTATTATATTGAAGGGCTACATGAATCCATGGTGTTGCAATGGTATAAACTCTGAAAAAAAAGAAACGGTTCACCTAAAATGTAAATTCTGTCATCAGTAACTCCCTCATGTCATTCCAAACCCCAAAGCAGTGATCTAGTTGACTACACATTAATGAAGGATTGAGACCAGGGACAGTTGTGGTCACATACGCATTCATTTTATGGAAAAGTGTAACTACAGCACAGCCTTTTGTGTTTTATGGAAGAAAGTAAATTGTACATCTTTTGGTTGCAAATGATGACAGAGTTTATTTTTAGTTGAACTGTCCCTTTAAAAGACACAAATGAATGCTTGAGGACATCATTATTACAGCAGTTGATTTTTATTTATTTTGAGCATATTTGATAACCGCTCATTGTTAATGTGGGGTTTTGTCTATTACTTAGCAATAACCACCCAAGCATCAGGGTTGACCCAATAACATGTTGTGTTGTGCACCATTTGAATGTGTGTGTGTGTGTGTGTGTGTGTGTGTGTGTGTGTGTTTTCCATTTTGGCTAGGTTAAATAACAGAAAACAGGTCACTAGCTTTTATGGTTGCCTTGTTTGTTCTGATATTAGTGAATGAAATTTGTATTCCTACGGTTTGCATTGACTGTTATTTATTTAACTGTCATTTATTTAGTTCACTAATGGATTAAATGACTTATCTCATTTTTGTGAGAAATGCATGGGGAAGATAATTACATCATGTACTCAGGTTAATTTAGCCATAATGCAATAGTATTTTGCTCTGCATGGTGCATTTGTGTGTATGTGAAAGAGAGAGGGGCTGATTTAGCTATTTAATTGTTTTTTAAGGAAAATACTGTCAAGCCATAGAGTGGCTTTAAATAATGTCTTAATGTGTGGCTAATGATTGAATTACAGCTGTGAAATCATTTTAACTGTTCTAAAATTGTTTAAATTCATCGCTAAAGTTGAGTAAATCGATTAAATATTTTGTACAATTTGAAATGCTTTGTGTGTGTGTGTGTGTGTGTGTGTGTGTGTGTGCATTCTATGTTTTGTTTTCTGTTTGCAGGAGCAAATATTGGCCCGCAGAGTGCACTGTTTCATCTAAAAACACCTTGTGAAATCTGAATCATTCTCTGGTCAGTAAGTGCCAGGGTAAATTCATTAAAAAGTGCACTATCATTTCCATAGGTAGAGCTCTTTGCATAAGTGGCCATTAAGCTGAGGAATGACCAACAAGTATAACTCTTCTTCCTGGTGATTTCTGGTCAACCCGGTACTGCTTTGACATTTTTACCCTTTAAAATAGAGTCATTAGCTGAAACATTATGATTCTCGGCATGCTGCCAAAACAGCATTGACCCATTGAGGCATGAACTTTATGAGACCCCTGAAGGTGTCCTGTGGTATCTGGCACCAAGTCCTAAGCCAAAGATCCTTGAAGTCCTGGAAGTTGCAGGGTACAACTGCCATAGACCAAACTTGTTGGTTCATTACATCACACAGATGCCTAATTGAATTAAGATCTGGGAAGTTTGGTGGACAGGACAACACCTTGAACTATTCCAGAAAGCTGCATGCAGTGTGGCGCATTATCCTGCTGTAAGACATCATTTCTACCAAGGAACAACGTGGTTATGAATGGATGTATCTGGTGCGCAACGATGCTTAGGTAGGTAGAATGTGTCAAATTTACTTTCAAATGAAATTCTGTATCCAGGGATTCCCAGCACAAAATTGCTCAGCTCATCACACTCCCTCCAACGGCTTGTAGTCGTCCCACAGTGCATTCTGGTACCATCATTTTCTCAGATAAATACTGCATGCCTACACGACATATGATTTAAAAAAACTCATTGGCCCAGGTGACCATCTGCTGCTGCTCCAAGGTCCAGTTCTGACATTTGTGTACCCATTGTAGGTGCTCTCAATGTTGGACAGGAGTCAACGTATTTACTCTGACTGGTCTGTGGTTACAAAGCCTCATATGCAGTAGAGAGCAATGAAATGTGATGTGTTGCTTCTATAACCATTGTTAAAATTTAGTGTGATTTCTGCCATAGTAGAGCTTCTGTTGCCACAGACTTGATCCTTGTGGGTCAATTGGGTGCACAACACACTGTTGAGGGTATGTGATCTGTCCTTCCTGAGACCAGGGAGATTCCTTTGTCTTAATTTGGCTCCTGTAAAAAATGGGCCATTCTAAACAGGATATCGCCCTCTAAAGGTCATTTAGAAGTGAAAACAATCATGGCTACCATTTTAAAGTCCCATTTCAAACCAAAGTGCTCAAAACTGGCCACTTTTGAAGGGCCCTTTGGAATTAAGGATTTCAAAGGGTACAACCGATTTGACACTTGGGCCCCTGTGACCCTTGACGCAAGGAAGTGAATTGGTGTTGCACACTGCATTCCGTTCAGAAGGGCTCATCACTATGCCCTAATCATTTTGAAGCTGTCATTGCGGAGTGTAACCACATGGAAGGGATTAGGGCACAGGGATGACCCTTCTGAATTAAACAGTAAAATTTGGTCAGATTATTATTGCTGCTCATTTCTCCTGCATCCATTATACTGATTACAAGAACTGATTGTTTGCTCACCCTCTAGTTATCCTAGACCTTAAAATGTGACTTTGTTTTAAGATTGACAATGTTCTCATCCCCTGTGATTGGTCATATTGTTTCAGGGCAGTAATGTAATACTTTGATCTTTAAAAAAGAAAATTTTTACCTCAGTTATTCTGTTATTGGAATAGGTTTAACGATATAATACCTTTTTCTGTATAAAGTGCAAGAATAATGATGGTATATAATATGATGACCCAATTTCACTAGTGGTTATGATTTTAGTATGTTGAGCTTGATGTGGCAAAAAAGCATTTCCTGGAAGAGGAGCTGTAACCTTTAGGGAAAAAAAAACCTGTTATTTTCCAGCACAGATATAGCACTGAGATGACCCACTTATCAGACATCACTGGGATAAGGAAATAGTGCAATTGTTCAGTCTTGACATGCACTGAAAAGAAGATGGAGGAGAGAAAAAAAACCCCAAAACAAACTAAAACAGGTAGGATATACAAGTCTTCTGTAAATATCTGAGGAAAAAGTGATGGAAAAAAAGTTTCATTAATTTTTGTCCGATGGGAGATTTGTTCATCAACAAACTGAGCAAAGAAAGTCAGTGAAAGGTGAATGTCAAGTGACATGGTTTGGTGGTGTTTTCTGCAGCAGTAGCCTATAAATCAGAAGCTCATTTAGCAACATGTTGTATATCCGTAGCATTCATTGCCCAATAAGCCAGCAATATTTATGCAGGACAATGGGCCCTATCACACTGCTAAAACAAGTAAAAGCTTTTTTGAAGCTGAAAACATTGAAATAACAAACTGGCCACTCAGGGCCCTGATGTAAACCTGATTGATGAGCTGAAAGGACCTCTACAAGTACTACTCCTTTTTGACTGCTCTTATTAGTTAGTTCTTTCTTCATGCTACAATCATTGCATTTCTTTGACTATGAGCACTGTGTTTTCTGCATAAATGTGTTTTTTAAGTGCCTACAGTAGGATATTTTGTCAAATGCTGCTCAACTAGTTGAATGATGAAGATTATTTAAATGTTTTTTTTTTTGGATGAAACATTACCATGTGTTAATTTAGAGAAACTGTTCTTTGTAGTTAGAATGCCCTGATGTTTTTGTTCATGATCACTGATGAGAAACGCAACCAAAACCAAACCAAGTTATAAATAGCCACTTTCATTCTGCTACACGTCATTGCATTGACAAAATAACTTTCAGGTTCACCTCAACACAATTAACTTAATGTAACAAATACCTTTTGTACCCTACATCAAAGTGGGAAAAACTTGTCCACCATGTTATGAAACTACCCATGACCATTTATGACAGAGACATAAACAAACCTATCTCGCGGACTTTCCAGAGTCCTTTATCCTGCACCACAATAGATATCATAGCAGGCTCACTGCACAAACATAAAGGGCAGGTTCAAAACAAGGAAACGTGATATTATGCACATTTTATCAACTAAAATGACTTGTTAGCATGACTGTAAACTTACAAGGTCCATTTAACAAAACCATGCTACTGTTTATCACAAAAATAATCTGATTTTGAATAATATCAGACTATGGCAAGCCGTTTTAAAGTGTAATCTATATAGTAACAAGTAGGACGGCATGGTGGCTTAGTGGTTAGCACTGTTGCCTTTCTGTGTGGAGTTCTCCCCGTGGCATGTTCTCCCTGTGTTTGCCTGGGTTTCCTCTGGGTGCTCTGGTTATCCCCACAGACATGTCGTATAGGTGAATTGGATAAACTAAACTGGCCATAGTGTGTGAGTGGGAGTGTATGCGCGTGTTTCCCATCTCTGAGGGTTGTACTCTCAGTGCTGAGAGTATGCTCATATGCTATTGAGAAATTGGCGGTTTATTCTGCTGTGGCGACCCATTATAATACGGAGAATGAGGCGCAGGAAAGTGAGAAGTAACAAGTTTTTATAATACTTGTTTAAGATCTTTTCTATTAAGTTCTAGTACTTATGCTATTGATTATTTACTAGTGCTTATCCTTTCCTTATCCTTTTTAATTAGATTCTTGTAATTATTCATTAGATGCTTGTAGCTATTTTTAAATATTTAATTAGGTAATAGTACATCATCATTAGATGCTTGTACTTATAGATTTGCTACTGTTGTGTTGTTGCAATAATAAATGTAGAATTTTTGTTATTTGTTTCTTCTATGAGAAAAGGATATCTACACTCTAAAATGCTGGGTTGTTTTAACATTGTTTTAACCTAATCATAGTTACTAGTCACAATTAAATACATTGACAAGATTGAATAGTGTCTATCTAAATGACAGATCGCCACAGAAGTCAATGGCAAAAATGTGAACATCTATATAATGAAAACAAAATAGACTTGGTCATTGTGGTGTTATAGCTGGAGGTTTAACCTGGGGGCAGAGTCAACATGGGGAAAACAATTCTTGACCCTATATTGGAAATGAATAGCGGTAACCTGAAGCTAAAGCAAAAATTGTGCTTTTTATCGCTAAAAACGACACCCCTGCCAGATTAAGTATCCCTTCCTTGACCTTGATATCACTACTCTATTGCCTAATCCAAGTCAAATTCCTTCTAAATAATAACTATACCACACAGTAATCCACCTAATAATCCTATGGTAAATGGGTTGAGGTATAATCTGACAGGAATACATTTTCTGGCAGTACACAAACCTCTTCCATCACCCAACACAAGAAATGTGGGACAATTACTAAGTATGTGTGTAGTATGTGTTTATTGGCAGTATATAAACTTATAAGTGAAAATGTTACACTGCAACTTTTCAATATTAAATCAATCTTTTTTTTTTTAAATAACAAGGCGCATAACAAGGTCTCTGTACATTCATTCTAATGGGTTGTTTTCCACCACGGCTAAATGGTTGGGGTCTTTTTTGGGGAGCGTTCCCAGCTATGCTGACCAAGTCTAATGTAAAGTCCTTTAAATGTAGGCTACTAGTAGTAGCCCTTTCTAGTCAATAAATAATGAATAAGTACCAGTGAGTCTAACTAAAGGATAAGCACTTGTAGGCAATAAATAAAGTGTAGCTTACCTGTATCTACTTAATGAAAAAATAAGTTGAAGAGTGAAGTTATGTTTTGGCTTGCCATAATCAGACCTGCAGGCTCAGTCTGAGTTATAGGTGCAAAGTATGCACAGAATATCCTGGTTATCTGAACAGAAAGATCTATAAAATCCTGCATATACCTGACAGGTGACTTCTTGAAAATGGCCCTCTTGCGTAAACAAACCTGGCACTGAGAAGGGGATTTCTGATGAGAGATTTCACGGAACAACGATTAAATGTCGCGTTATCTTTATCTATAAATGTTCTATGCATATTCTTTTTTGCAAAAAATGTATGCATTTGTTGAAGTAAATCTCATTTGAACAAATCCAGGCTGCACAAATAAGCAATTATAAGCATGAAATTCACGTCTACATGACTAAACGATAAGCATCTCTTGAGTTCCAGGGCTACGATAACAATCAAACCTGTCGATTTCTTTGGTGAGTTTATCTTGTATAGATTCCAGACAGATCTGGCAAGTGCACAGCCTGACTGCGGGAAGTGGCTTTTTTCCCTCTTTCATTGAAGGAAAGTGTATTTGAGCCTCCAGTATAAACAAGCGTTTGGAGCCGTGGGCGAGTCTATACAGGGAAGACAGATCAATGTCGTTTATCAAGAGCACAATGAGCTGAACCTTACAAACGAACAGAACATTTTGTTATTAAAGCCTCTTGCAAGTTCAACAACTTTGGCCAATTACTAACCGCAAATATTTCATAAATCAAACTGAACTTTTGACAAGTCTATATCTGTGTAGAGGATAGATAAAACAACATTCAACATCTGTTTCCAGTTATTGCCAAGTACGACAGTAGCTAGATGGAACAAATGATATCTGGTGTTATATAATACAATTAATGTAAAAACCGTATAAATGTGGAAAATCCATATCAATGCAATTTAATTACTTAAAAAAACATCAAGCTACTTTAATAAACTCACTCATAGTGCAAAGCTGCATGCACTAATTTTTTATAAAAATAAAATAAAAATTAAATTAAATTAGGGCGGCGCAGTGGGAAGTGCTGTCACCTCACAGCAAGAAGGTCGCTGGTTCGAGCCTCGGCTGGGTCAGTTGGCATTTCTGTGTGGAGTTTGCATGTTCTCCCCGTGTTTGCGTGGGTTTCCTCCGGGTGCTCTGGTTTCCCCCACAAGTCCAAAGACATGCGCTATAAGTGAATTGGGTAAGCTAAATTGTCCGTAGTGTGTGTGTGTATGGGTGTTTCCCAGTGATGGGTTGCAGCTGGAAGGGCATTCACTGCGTAAAACATATGCTGGATGAATTGGTGGTTCATTCCGCTGTGGTGACCCCAGATTAATAAAGGGACTAAGCCGAAAAGAAAATGAAAATGAAATAAAATTAGTGTTTGAATCCACTCATTCAATTATTTTGGAGGAAGTTTAAATTAACTACAGGGGTTGGACAATGAAACTGAAACAATTCATTAGTATGGTGTAGGGCCTCCTTTTGCGACCAATACAGCATCAGTTCATCTTGGGAATGACGGATACAAGTCTTGCACAGTGTCCAGACGGCTTTTGAGCCATTCTTCTTGCAGAATAGTGGCCAGGTCACTACGTGATGCTGGTGGAGGAAAACGTTTCCTTACTCGCTCCTCCCAAACAACCCAAAGTGGATCAATAATATTTAGATCTGGTCACTGTGCAGGCCATCGAAGATGTTCAACTTCACTTTCCTGTTAATAAAACCACTCTGTCTTGTGTATTGGTGCATTATCACCCTGATACACTGCACCAGCATCACGTTACAATATTTGAACCATTGGGTGCACATGGTCCTGCAGAATGGTTGGGTAGTCCTTCGTAGTGACGTTTTTGAAAAATGATAGGTTTATCTTGGAGATGCAAAATGTTCCCGCAATTCTAGAATCACCCATTTAGATGCAGTAACTTCTTAGTGGTGCAGCGTGAGCATAAGGCACTCATTGAGAACTTAGGCTATAGCCTTTCATTAGCATAGATTGTCTGTAATGTCCTCATCAGACCCTTATCTAACAAAGCAGCCTGATGAGTGTGGACCTGCTGAAGGTGGATGAGACAGCGGTGTGCCTCATTCCCTCACCAGGAAAAAACTGAACGCAGCTGCAGTACGACATAAAGCCGCTCAAACTCAAGTGGAGAATCAAATCTGTTCATCTCTTCACGCTTCATTTCAGCTCACCAGAAACACCCGGATCACATCACTGAACGAAGACCTGGCCCTCGAGGAGCTATTAATCCAGCGGGATTTCAGGATATGGGCCATTTCTCAAAACAAAACAAAACAAAAACAACTAACTTTAGTTCTGCAAATTTAACAACTGTGGGCTTTAGATATTTTGTTGGCTGTTTTCCACACATATAATGAGCAGCTACATGTAGATGCAGGCCTGAAATATAGCACTACAGTACTGCCAAAAAACAAGCTACTTCTGCTATATGAATTTTTCTATTCACATCTTCAGCTGCTTTGAGCGGCCTAGAAGTTGACTGAAAAGATGTATGCATGCATGTGTGTGTGTTTGCATGTATTTATTGATGTTTGCAATATTTATTGATGTTTTTCAAAGAGAAAATCTAGAACAAATATACAAATAATTTCTTAATAATCTAACTTGGTACTGTATTTCTTACAGTATAACAATATAGCTAGTCAGCAGCATTATTAAATTTGAGTTACAATAATCTTGGTCTCGAATACAATATGTGAAATATTGTATTTTATCACTGTTTTTTATTTTATTGACTTTTTTTCGTATTTTATTTTGTCACTGTTTGAATCCACTAATGCAATTATACAGTTTTTTCTTATACAAAGTTTAACTAATATTTTTAGTCGGTTTGAGTTTGATTTTGATGTAAGTTGAGATGACTAGAAAGGTTAAGTTGATTCAGCTTAAAAAAATGATTATATTATTTAATTTATTTTATGTTTGGTATTTAGTATTTTATTTTATGCTGAACTATTCACTTCTTTAAGGGTTTTTATACAGGCCAGACATTCACCAATAACTTCTTTTTATTACAACATAGAACAAATTAATGCTAATTATTACAGTAACAGAACATTACACAACAAATCTGAAAGTATAGAACAAATTGCAAACAGGTTCTTAGTACTGTAATAGGTAGTCAGCAGCGCTATTAAAAAACTAGTTGCATAATTATCTTACTTTTCATGTGCAACATTGCGTATACCTGTTGGCAACAGCGAGTACATTTAGCAGTTTCAGTGTTGGGTTGCACCCAAAAAGTACAGAAACTCTATGCTGTCAATCAAACAGCAATTTGATAGCTTTTTTACTGAGGCAACTTAGGCAAGTATTTTTTGGGTGAGCTAATATGTTACATAGACATAAAAGGTGATCATTATCATGGTCATTCTGATTATAACTGCATAATATTATATCCGATATCCACACGCAAAATGCATTCGTATGATTATGAGTAGTTGCAAGCCTAAATATTTGGAATTATTTAATGGGTATATATTTTTAGTGTATAATTGAATTGGATTTCAATATTATTTTAATTTTGAACCCACTCATGCAATTTTGTTTGGAGGTGTTTTACATAATGTACTTAATTTTATTTATTTGTTATTTTTATTAATGTTATTTTGCATTGTTGTATTTTTCATAATAGCTTAATTTATATATATATATATACACACACACACACGCATACACACACACACACACACACACACACA
>CAIGQV010019090.1:5999861-6022361 GCA_903798115.1 Danio jaintianensis
ATATACACACACACACACACGCATACACACACACACACACACACACACACATTTAAGGTACATGAAAGTCTTATTTTTTAGTTTTCTTTTTTTCTATTTAATTGTTTTATTTGAAATACTTTTTATTTTATTATTTTATATGTTATATAGCAATTTTGTTAGTAATTGAATTCTCTTGAAAGTGCAGACACTTCTGATTAAAGACAAAAGAAATTTGAAACAGTCAATAAATAGAACTTTTGCTATGTGGAACTGTGTAATTTGTCTAAAACCCACATTATTACAATCTGTTCTCTCCAGCAAAATCCACTTCAACGACTGCACCGCGTGTTTCTCACAAAGCACTGACACTGATAAGACAAGTCGAAACTTTCCCTTGAGTTCAGATGAGTGATCACCTTTGGCAGCCTCCTTTTTTTCCAGTTAACAAAAGACGGTGAAAGGGCTTTTTAATGGGTGGGTTTACAGTAAACCCGATTGATAAAAGCATAAAGAAAGCGAAAGTTTTCTGAGAAGCGTATAAAAGGAGCGCATGCGCCTGTGAGACTCATTTCTGCTGAGAACAGGTGAAGAGACCAGCGGAGAGACAAAATGATGCTTTCCAACTCGATATTGGCCAGTGCTCTGCTCATACTGAGTGTTAGTCTGTGGAGCTGCACAACAGGTGAGATTTAGCAATATCTTTCTTCAAAAGGTTAAAACTTATCCGTTTTCAAAGTAACTTTTTTTTGTATTACAAGTTTTCTTTTACGTTTAAATATGCGCTATTTGCATATATGTCTAGCACAAAAATCGGAACATTGGATGAAATCAGGTTTAAAATAGCCACTTGTTTTATTATTTGACATTGGAGTTAAATGTTTTTGGATTTTGGGAATTTTGGAACTTTTTATCACAGCATGATTCAGAAAATATTAATATTAAGCAGAAAATAATATTGTATTAAATGATTTAAAAATGTATATCAGGTTAATTATGAAAAACAAAGTTGTATATCAGGCAAATTATGAAAAAATACAATGTTTTTTTCATTAGGCAAATTATCTATGAACAAATCCCTCTGTAAAAACGTCTTGAATACAGATATGTTAGATATAGATACAATTAGATACATTATTAGATACAATAAAACTGTTAGATTGTCATTCATTTATATTCATATATCTGTATCATATATATTTAAGAGCTGCTGAAGTAGAGATTTATGCCTCAGCGCAGGAGAAAACACTCATTTTTCAGAAAACAGCTTTAAAAAAATGTATTGTAATTGAAATCTACAGACACAAATTCACAAGTCAGACAAAAAAAACCCTTTTTGCCTGCAGTCTATTAACTTAAAGGCACAGTTCACCAAAAAAATGGCAATTTGTTGTTAATTTATTTAATCATGTACCATTAAAGGTGACTTTTCTTTAGTACAATATAAAAAATGATTTATAGCTTTAACTATGGTTTGTGATGTTAAAATGTAAGTCCATCTACTGGCACTTTTACACAAAAAACCCCCCTAACAAACAAAAAACATACAGACAAAAAATGAATACCCTTGGCTCTTGAGGTTTTCAACTTTCTGCAGGCTTTGAATAAACAAATAAACAGTTTCAGTTAAAAATCCTCTTTAATGTTCTTCTGAAATGAAAAGTGATTTAAATCTAGCATGGCCTGAGTAAATGAGTAAATGATCAACTATCTCTTAAATTTTTTACAGTGCACAAGCCTGTAAATGTCGGTAATGTTTAACACTGTGTTTATCTCCTGCAGCTCTCGGTGATGATGCAGTGGATTGTTGTTTAACCACAAGCAACCGGCGAATCCCTCAGAAAGTGGTGACAACTTTCACTATTCAGACCGGAGAAGGACCGTGCAGAATTCCTGCCACTATGTAAGTCGCATTACATGCATTTCCAAATGTGCTACAAACTTCAATGTGTGTTGGATTTTGCATATTTAAATATTTAAATTTGGATATCCACAGATTTGTCACAAGGAAGGGCTTAAAGCTCTGTGCACCGTTTCCGAGTGAGAATAACTGGGTGAGCAAACTGATTGACCACATACTAGGAAAAGAAAAACCAGCACAAAAACCACCCAGAAAACCTAAAGGTACGTGTTTGTATGTGTTTCATCATCATGGTCTATGTATAAATAACACAAAAAACCTGACCATAAATAAATAAATTAAAAAGAGAGACCATTTGAAAAATTCCAGTTTCTCTGAATTTAGGATTTAGTCATAAAATATCATTACAGACATCGTTTATTCTATATTGAAAAAAAAATATTGTCAAATAACATTTTGTGTCATAAAATACAAAACAAAAGGTGTTTTTACATTCATTTTTAGGCAACAAAATGCCAATGTTTTTACTTCAGAGTAGTTACTTTCTCTTTATGAAACATTCTAAATTACCATATTTTTTATTCCAATCTAATAACTTTTTAAATATTACATAACATTCTTTTGCTCTCTTTTATTACAGGAAAGAAACAGAGACAGCAGTGAAATGCACCATCAGATAATACAGGTCCAGCCTGCTTTCACAATACATGCAGAACTAAAAGCACTCAATCTTAATAAATGCTTATTCTCAGGTTTACGTGTGTATAGCAGAACAGGTCAAGGTGTGAATTTACTGCCATAGGAATAAGCTTTTCAAATATGAACTGTTTTTAAAATGTGAATCTTTCCCCCTCACCGATCTACATGAAGAGATTTTAAGCTAACATTTCCTTGATTTGTCAAGTATCTATTTTTGTATTGTGTTTCCTGAGCCATTAATTGAAAATATGTTTTCTCTCTCTCATTTTCACTTTGTATTTTTGAATATAAATAAAAGATTTTACATATTCAATATAAATAAATATATCGTGTATGGAGGTTTTTGCATTTACATAAAAATTTTGTGATGTTATACATTTTTTTTTAGATTTATATTTATTCATTTAGCAGACAGTTTTATCCAATTATAAATTAAGATGGAAGAACACTCCAAATCACCACAGAACAGCATTATATAGATGCCATGACAAGGCTAAGTTCATTTAGCAGTTGTAGTTTAGCAAATCTGCATGACAAGAACGTGGTCTGTAAATTTCAGCTGGCCATCAAAAACCACTCATACTGTAGGTTCCTAACTTTCAAGGAGTTATTGTTGATGTGTTGTATGTTGGAGTTGTGGTTAAGTTACCAGCAGTTCGGTTTTGGAGAGACTGAGTTAAAGGCAGTTGTCCATCATTCAGCAGGAAATATCTGTCAGACAGGCTGATATCTAAGCAACAATTGTTGGATCATTTGGTTGTAATGAGAGGTAGAGTTGGGTGTCATCAGCCTAGCAATGGCTGGAAAAGCCATGTTTCTGAATGACAGACCCAAGTGATGCCATGTAAATGGAGAATAGAAGCAGTCCAAGAACAGAGCACTGAAACACTTCGCCAAAAGCTTGAATACTCCGCACCTCTAAGACACCTTGAATGACCTGCCTAAGAGGTAAGAGCTGAACCACTGGAGTGTGATTTCTGAGATGTCCCATTGTCTTGAGGGTTGCCAAGAGAATTGGGTGGTTCACTGTGTCAAAAACAGCAGACAAATCCAACAAGATGAGCATTGATTGAAGATTTGGAAGCAGCTTTTCAGCCATTTTAACCAACATTAGATTAAACTCACTTAAAGCAGCTCATATGGCTTTACAAATTAAGTTCAAATATGGTTGACTTATTTTTACAGTTAAATGAACATAAATCCCCTATTTGTCAAGACTCATTGATCTTATAATTTTTTTTTACAGTGGATGTCTCATGTTCTATATCTTACTCCAACATCTTAGTGATTGTAAACACATTGTGACTTTCACACATGTGCTGCATTTAATATAACAGCCAGCATTTGATTATTTGCAGAGCTATAAAGCAGCCAAAGTAACCTTTAAAATGTTTGTTTATATAGGAATCTTTTAACCTCTATTCTATAGTGAAGGGGAATTCAGCACTCTTTAAAGCATCTAGAATCTCTAGCATCACCAATGATCGCATAGCATTTCAAAATAATACACTGCACATTAACAATAATACAATGATATACCGTTTAGACCTCATGCAATCTGCTATATGATCACTCCCCCTAGAGGAAATTGAAGTATTGTCCAGTTTCATTTGAGCATTTCTAAAACAATAAATAAAAGCAAGATCAATTCTATTTCTAATCTGCTTTCAAAAAATGTGCATATGAGGAAAGAATGGTGATGTTTTTTATTGCAGAAACGGTGACATCCATCAAGTGGGCTCTAATCCAGACCGTTGCTCTCAGCTGTGTGATGAAGCTGTGGCTGATTCCAGTTTTCTGAAGGATTAGAGAATGTTTTACCCTGTGGACCGTGGTACACTCATATGCACACAGACATAAGAAATACCCAGAAACCCACAATCCAGATGCCCCGGGATTCTTTGTAGTCCTGCAGCACAGTATGAACTGAATACAGAAGAGGAATGTAACAGCAATCTGTTGAGGAGGACCAAAGATCTAAAATAGTCTAGATAAAAAAAAAAACCTGGATAGACAGACAGACAAATAGATAGAACAACTGACAGAAAGATGGATGGAAAGAAATTAGAAGGACAGACAGACAATTAGACAGAAAAACAGAGAGATGGATGGACAAACGGAAAGACAGATAATTATATAGAAAGACAAACAGACAGATGGATGGACAGAAAATAGGACAAACAGACAGACAGACAGCCAGAAGTTCAGACAGATGAACAGAAAAATAGAAGTACAGACAGAAATCAGATAGGCAGATGATCGGACAGAGAGATAGATAGACAGACAGACAGACAGAAAAAAATTGACAGATGGAGAGACAGACAAATACATAAAGGAACAGACAGACAGACAGACATATGGACAGACAGAAAGACAGACAGACAGACAGAGGACAGACAGACAGATAAATACATAGAAGAATGGACAGACAGACAGACAGACAGACAGACAGACAGACAGACAGACAGACAGACAGACAGACAGACAGACAGACAGACAGACAGACAGAGGACAGACAAATACATAGAAGAACGGACAGACAGAACATTAGACATACAGACAAACAGACAGACAGACAGATAAATAGAAGAACGGACAGACAAACAGATGACAAATACATAGAAAATGGACAGGCAGACAGACAGACAGATGGAGAGACAAATACATAGAAGAATGGACAGACAGACAGAAGTACAGACAGATGGATGGACACACTGACAGAAAAATAGAATGACAGAAAGACAGACAGAGGGACAGACGGATGGACAGACAAACAGACAGACAGATAAATAGACAGAGATATTTTTTGGGTAATCTGTTCCTTTAAGGGTGACTTGCTTCTGACTTTCCTGGCCTCTAAACAGCCTCTGTAGTCTATTTTTTCCTCCAGATTTTCTTCTTTCTTTGCTCTTTGCGTTGAGTCTAGGCTTCTCAAACATCCTCTTAGAATCTCTTTTTATTTCTGTCTTTTCTCTTTCTCCCACTCTTTCAGTCTTCCAGGCTCCACAGACCCGGGAGAGAATAAAAGAGCCGGCCTCTGTTTTTTCTTTCTGTATCCTGGAGGAGAATTATGTCAGATGGAGCGAGGGAAGGATCAGGGAAAGAGAGAGAGAGAGATGGAGTGAGTGTGGGGGTGGGGGTGAGCAGGCTAAATGGACTAGCGAAGCACATTAGAGCTAATGGATGAAGCCTGTGGGGTCAGATCATTCAGTACAGATGCTGGACCCCCCTGCATGTGTGCTAATGCACCACACTGGTCAAGAGACACCCAGTTCACTTACTTATTCTAAACACTACAAGTGTGTCTAGTAGGACAAGTACACTTCAGCATATGTTTCAAAATAGTACATATATGGAAACAATATTAGAATAAATAACAGAAAAAGCACTGCCCTGTTTTTGTAGTTTTCATGACTTCAATATGTAATTTGAAACTACTAATATGTCAATAAAAGCCACTTTGTTAAATGTTTGACATAAAAATTTTTCGGAGCAAAGATCAAGGTCCCATAGTGCAGTTTGAAAGTGTAAATAAAGAGAAAACATCAATGAATCACTAAATACAGTTTTCAAGAGTTCGCCCTTAGCTGATGATTGATTATAAAGCGTGTTTGGCATGCTGTCCCGGGAGAGAGCCTTGAGCTCATGAGATCCTCGAGCCCGGGGCTCCCTCCCGTTGCAGGGCGAGAGGGGAGTTTGAGCTCAGGTAGGTCTCGAGAACTACCCTGCTTGATAAAGGTGAATTCGAATTATGAATAATTATGGAGAGAAATTTCTAAATTAATCGCTCGTACAGTGTCGATTTGGTTGGTCAATTTACTTATGTTACATGTTTTTGGTCTGTGGGAGGAAACTGGAGAGCCCGGGGAAAACCCACGCAAACACGGGGAGAACATGCAAACTCCACACAGAAATGTCAACTTGGCAAGGTAAAAGGCTTGAGCAATTGACATTCTTGCTGTGAGGCGACAGTGCTAACCACTGGGCCTCCGTGCTGCCCTGTCGAGGAAAGGGGAGGAGTAGGGGTGGAAGGGGGGATTCTTCAAGACGAAGATGGCTAAGGTAAGATACTCTGGTTATTTATAGTGATTTAGGAATCATATGATTGGTGGATCATGCATTAGCTAATGCGGAACCAGCTGCTATCAATCATAAGCACGTGCTCCTCTCGAAATTAGTTTATGAATAAACTTCACAAAGTTAATTACAGACATTTTTTAAAATGCATATTCAATACAATTTTTACAAACATGTACTGATAGTTTTGCAAGTTGAAATAGAAATGAGAGCTAGTGTTAGTTACAAACAACACCAAACATACAGGGTGATATATTCTGATTCATGAACAAATGACTCTCATAAATCATTTTTTTATCTATATATTACTACTGGTACAACTGGTATTAAAATCAAGAAAACAAACTCAATCATTTAGTTCAAAATTCATTATGAATTCCATTTCTAGTTGTAATATACAACTATGTCACACAGTTGCCTCTTTATTGCTTCTTGTGTCGTTCATTTTGTATTTCCTTGTAAGCATTAGCATTGGCTAAATGTATACCTTGGTTATTACTCAAGGTCATACATTTAAAAGCTGCTGTAGTAGCTTTGGCAACATTTTAAGCAACTTTTAAATACATTTATGTCTAAATATTATTTTTTAGGGATAATACAGTATGTGAATTGGATCACAGATCAGCTAAAGTTTTAACCTAGCGTTGCATCAACAATTTCAGTCTTTCACTGCTTGGATTTCTTTCAGTTTTGAACTTAGCAGCCTCTGAATGTGATCAAACGCACCAAAATGTCTTCTCAGAGCAATACTTGACATGTTTTTAACCAAAATAAAATACTTTTCTCAATTCAGTCCAGGTAACCACGGGTCAGTGTTTTCGGTTCCCACCAGACGAATGATCTCGCTACTCCCGAAAAGAAGTCTGAAATGAGAAGCTAAATTGTGTTTCAGAGGTGAGTCACCCTTGTGAGCATCATGTTAATATTTCATAGAAAAACCTGGATGGATGCTTTCATAGAAAGAGAGAATAGAAACAGGAGAAAGAGAATACCGTCTGAAATGGCAGACACTTTCTGTGCGGGGTCACTTTAATGAACATCAAAAAGTATGGTTGACTTGACTCTTGACTTTATATCTGAGCAGCCATTTAGGATCTCTTATGCTCATCTAGGGGGATTCATTAGATAACAAATACAGTAAAAACACTCAAAAAACATCCATTAATTTAAAGTTGTCTGTGTCTTGTGAAAGTGACTTGTTTGAGTTTGAAACAATTGGTCGGTACAATAATATAAAAAGTATTGACTAAAAATGTTGTCAATATTGTTTTTCTGTTAATTACTATCACTATTTTCAGATAAATTTCTAAGGTCTACACTAAAAGATGACCCTAATTTCAACAGTAAAAACTGTAAAAATGCTACAGTAAAAATATGCAATATGATTAACTGTAAGTTTCCTTAGTATATGGTGAATAACTAAATTTCCTGACTTTCCCATAATTCCCTGCATGACACTTCACTTTTTTTGTTTTTTTTGTTGACATTATGGTTCTTTTTTGATTTTTTTTCTCATCAGTTACATGAGTTTTATGTCACATCCAATGTTGTTAAATAATGTTTATTGCATTACTTTACTTTTATGTGTGTTATCATGAATGTGACACTGAGTGTCTTCTATATATTAGAGAGTTTCTCTACATGGAAAGATGTTTGTGACGAGCATTTTCTCATCCCCACAACATCAAAACATTGCTGTATGACACTAAATGAATGTAATACAATAGTTTACTGTAAAATTAATTTTACATTTTTTTTTACAGTGTATGCATAGCATATGAAGGTCAATTTTAATAGACCAAAAGGATTTATTTCTACATTTCTAAACAACTACAGCTATAAATAGGTATACTTTTTATGATAAAAGTCTAATTTGCATTGACTTCCCTCTAGAATGCATCATCTGAAACCAATAGGCCTACACATGCCACAAATGTTGATTTACCTCTACATGGCTTATAAATTCAATCCCAAAGATATAATTGGACTTACAATCAATATTGTGGTGATCAATAATTTTTTCATTTACACAGAATCCCCGTCTTTGTTTAGCACTATAACCGGTTTAACAAAGCACAGAAAATATCAGTGTCAAGAATATTTTTAATTCTCATTAAGTGACATCGCCGAAAGGGGTGAGGACAGTCAAATTTGACGATGCGCTGGCTTATTGACCCGGTTAATCAGACAGATGTGTCGCAGGAGGACCGTGAATGGGGTCTCCCCTACTGCGCCTCTTAATGACAAATCTATTCACAGGCCAATTATGACCTTCCTCCCCCGCATTCGCTCACCATGCAGCTTTTCTGCTCATTGGATGCAGGCTGAACAGAGGCACAAAAATTCCCTCTATAATTATAATAATACCCCATGTTAAAAGAACAATAATTAGCTCATTTCTCCAAATGCAAAGGTTCGGGGTTATCACTCTTGCATCTTGCATACACGAGTTTACAGAGTGTTTAAAGGAACAGTTCAACCCAAAATATGAATCACACGCATGGTGTTTCCAACCTGTGTGAGTTTCGAAAGGTGTTGTTAAAGGATTATTTCACACCAATATGACAATTCAGTTATTATTTACTCAGTTGCATGCTGTTCCAAACCAATTAGATTTTGGTCATTCTCAAACCACAAATTAAGTTTTTTTTAAACAAAATTTGTTAGATTTCTATCCCTCCATTGACAATCTGCTCATCCATAACTTTGACACTTTAAAACATTCATAGAAAGAAAAAAAATCGGAATTAATTACACTGTATGACTGGCCAGTTTAACATTTAACCCATAAAATGTGTAATATCAATTACCTACCAGTACTTTTAGACACTAGTATCTTATCTTTTCCACTACTAGGTGCTCATTTCTCCTATTATACTTATTCTTTAGGTTCATACAATATACTATAATTCATTCATTAGAAAGTTCTTATTTATTATATAGTACTCTGTCATTAGATAGAAGTACCAATTAAATAGACAATAGTGCTTATTGGTTGTTTTCCAGTAATTATTCATTAGATATTAAACTTATTAGATAGTAGTGCTTTTTCTTTAGTGTTAAAATCGAGACAGTACTTGGTCATTAGATACTTGTACTTTTTTAGTAGCTCTTTCACTGTTGCGCACATCATATGTTTGCCTTTGACTTCATAGGAATCCATCATTGAGATATCAACTATGAGTATGAATACCTATTATTCGATATTAGTACTTAATAATTAGGTAATACAGCTTGCTTATTAGATACCATACCTATATTACAAATAAACCAGTTTTTACTACATATAGAATCTATTCATTAGATATGAGTTTCAATAGATACTAGAGCAACTTATTAGATACTAGTACTTATTTTCTAGTACCTATAGTAAGCCTTTTTGAAAAGACATTAGGGTGAGTTATTGAGGTTCCTGTATTGCTTTTAGGTTCCTGTCTAACTGATGCACTTTATTGATGCAAACTCTGCAGTCCCGTGACAGTAGAAAAGATTTTTTGATTGGCCCTTGTAATTCCCCTAAGTGCCATGCAGATGAACATATATAGCCTTTGAAGCCTTATGAAAGCAAAGGGATGATGGAAGAATTAGAAGGACTGACTTTCTTCTTATTGATGGTGGACTGGAAGACAAAGAGTGGCTCCCTGAAACTCTTTATCTATCAGGTATCATTACAAAATCTACTCAAAGCAGAGACGACTAGGCTTGAGAAGCAGTGAAAGGCTTTTTTTCATGCTGTAGTTTACTTTCTGAGTGAAAGACGAGGGATCAATAATGGCGGGAAATTTATGGTGTAGTTGAACCCTCGAAACAGCAGAGTAAGGAGATGATGAGACGCCGTGTGCCGTATTTCTGTGGATCTTGCATCTTAATTACTTATTTCTCTTTCAAAGAGCTGAGTGTTCTGTTATTCCGGTCATCCTGCCAGAATAACGCAGAAATGTATTTAAATGCGCATAAACCCTAATTAGGCCTTAACTGACAAAAAAGATGTTTTAATGTCTTTGGCTTAGAATGTTTTTTTCTTTCTTTTTGCAATAAAAAACATGGGACACAATTTCATCATACATACTGTACTATAAAGCTGCCAAGTCAAGGCTGCTCTGTGCTAGCTTAAAATTAAAATGAGCCATTTCTCAATATGCATTCCTGTCTGTACCTGAATTCTTGTGAAACTGCATCAGTCGTTGCGCTGTTCCAATCTAACCAAGTTCACATCTAACCAAGTACTGTTCAATTCCCCAGAGGTGTTCTTGCTTTGCCCTTTTGATTGTGAATACACCAGCAGTTGACTTGTGAGGACCAAGGATCCCAGAATGCATCTTGGACCAATCAGTGAGCAGAGAAAATTGACAAGGTCATGTGATTTCAGCAAATGGGGCTTTGTTATGTCATTATCCTGTTTTGAAATGTTTCAAAAATTCAATGGTTCTCCTCAGTGGCAGATAACTGAACAGGATTTCTTTTTAACCTGATCTCGAATCAGTTTTATGAATTTGAAGATATTTTAATGAAACATTTGTAAACCAAAAATGAATAATATTAGTTAACAGTCTTTTCTTGCCCTGTTTAGCAGAGCCCATAATGGAACAAACAACATCAGACTTGAAAATGGTTAAAAGAACACATATTATCAGACACTTAATATTTGGTTATGCTTTCAATTTAATATTTGAAGTGTATTTAAAAAAGCCTATTGTAATGCATGTTTTGGCTGATTTTTTGTTGGATTTGCATGGTTTTGACAAGCAGGTGGCCATAGCATCTGGATTTTGAATGTTTCGAAACATTGAATTATTTTGTGAAACAATTGGTTCATTTTTTTTAAAGCTTTTTCTCCCATCACTACTTTAAATTTTTTTTTTCAGACAAGAACGTAATAATAAAAAAAAAAAGTTAATCATAACACAAAGAAAGAACTAAGGCAACATGAGTGCTATAAGTCTCATACAAATGGGATCTCATGACATGAAACAACAGGAACTTGACACATGACTAAGAACAACCAATCAGAACATGACACAAAATACAGGGAACCAATGAAAACATAACATATGAGCCAAAAGAGCACATGCAGGGAAACAAGTCAGGAAAAGGAAGACAATACTAAACTACAAACTAAAAGACATGACAACAAGACCTTTGGCTGGTCCTTTTGACATTTGCCACTGGATCGGATGCATTTATAGTTGTTAAAGGAACCAGAAAAAGAAACCATTTGTAAAATAGAAATTTCAGGTGTCACTGTCACAGATGTTTAAGTCAAAAACTCCATTTAGCATGGACAATATTGCTTTTATTGCATGACATTGCATGTAGTTAGGACACACAGTGTAGGTTCGATGGTCAGGCACGCTCGCTTCTGTTGGTGTCATTAATCTGGAAACCTGCCACATTTATCAGAAGTTATCGGAGGAGTGGCCGGGTGAAAAAACCTCTCCCATGTTTTGAATTTGGACTGCAATACCTAGTTTAACCACTTGGTGTCAATTCTACATAGTGCACCTTTAAACATGAGATATAATTTGTCAAGTATATCTAATAGTTAATCTTAGGATTTATGAATCTGTTATTTGTTCTCATGTATATTGTTTTGGTGGAGTGCAAAGTTAAATTCACCCCAAAAATGAAAATTTACTCATTATTTATTCACCCTCTAAGTGTCTTCACACCTTTATGAGTTTCTTTTGTCTGTTGAACACGAAAGAATATATTTTGAAGAAAGCTAGAAACCTTGCATAAAAGCTATTCAAAGTTATGCCTGCTCTAAACGCCTCAAACTTGTTTTTAAATACATTAAACGCCGTGGAAGTGCATTCATTCTACATTTGAGTATTACCTGTGCCACCTTTGCAGTGAGTCAGAAATGTGGGTTCGGTAATGTTTTTGAATAAAAGTTTGAATTTATAAAAAAAAAATATCCCCAATTTTTTCAACAGTAGATCTGTATTGCATTGCATATCGGCGTATTCAATGGACAATTGCCTCATGGTGGAAAGTGCCTGGTCAGGATAACTCAACCATTAAAAATGAATTTGCACACCCCTGAGGACAAAAATAACATAACTCTCTATAATCCCACAAGAAGCTTTGTGTTTAACATCCTCTCAAACTTTAACTGGAAGAAAGAGGTCTTTAGGCAACATTTCAGGCTTTGAGATCTGAATGAAGTAGACCAAAATAAACCCTGCGCTTTTACAACAGCTGTCAAGCCACGCTGAGACCTTTCCAGTGACATTTAAAGTGAAGTGTCTGACCATATGGTGTTTTTTTGACCCAGTTTCATTATGATAATCAGTTAGGGAAATTATGATGTACAGACAAGTTTAATTTGTAGTTAAGAAAAACACCGGGACATAATTTATCTTCATATTTACTGGCTTCACGACCTGTGACGGTCAAAGCAAGGACGTTTCTGATGCTAATAGTACAGTGACCTGGTTTTCATAAATGGACTTCATAAAGACATACACAATGACTGGAGTACATTCATACAATAGAGAGTAGAATTATGTTCAGCCATCTGATTAAATCATATTATTGTTTTTCAGTTCTGTGCAGAAAAGAGATAATTAAATGTAACAATTAAGTCATGGCGACACGGTGGCACAGTGGGTAGCATGATCGCCTCACAGCAAGAAGGTCGCTGGTTCGAGTCCCGGCTGGATCAGTTGGCATTTCCGTGTGGAGTTTGCATGTTCTCCCTGTGTTGGCGTGGGTTTCCTCCGGGTGCTCCGGTTTCCCTCACAGTCCAAAGACATGCGGTATAGGTGAACTGGGTAAGCTAAATTGTCCGTAGTGTATGTGTGTGAATGGGAGTGTATGGGTGTTTCCCAGTGGTGGGTTGCGGCTGGAAGCGCATCCGCTGCATAAAACATATGCTGGATAAGTTGGTGGTTCATTCCGCTGTGGTGACCCCGGATTAATAAAGGGACTAAGCCGAAAAGAAAATGAATGAATGAATGAAAACAGTCACCTGTTTTCTAAGTTCTACGGCAACTGAATTCAATATGAAATTCAGATTATATACCCTTCCTATATTTGAAATGCAAAAGAGTAAAACGTCCTGCTTATATTGCAATGTGGATGTAAACTGTTTTACACGTGTGAAACTGTAGACTCATTAGCCACTTTTAGTCTAAAACTGCTACGAATCAAAGTAATTGCAGTTATATTAATATATTTAAAAAAATGCAATGATAAACACCAGTTTGCAACATTAAGTCGCATAACAAACTGTTTTGTAAATAACTGGAAGTGGATGACACTATAAATGTTGAGCCTTCAGCTTACAAATAGCCACACTTGGACTTACATCAATAATAAAACGTAACAGTTGGGTTCTGGAAGTTAATTTTTCCATTAATTTTCTTCACAGGGAAGGAATCATGCCAGCGGATGCTATTTTTGACAAGACATTTTGAATAAATTTTTTAAAATAATTATTAAATCTTTAAAGGTACAATTGCTTTGAGCTCCAAGGTTGTTAATTGATTGTATTTGACTTTGTTGAACCCATCAGTTAACATTAATTCAACATAATTTTAAAACAATTGCATTTAATTGAGAAATTTGTGTTGAAAACTATACCCTATAATGCTGTACAGAAAATTTCACCAATCAGAGAATCGCAGTGAGCCAGACGATATATTTTGCTCTGCCCATTCATGAAGTCTCCTTATATAATTAAAATACTTAAATATTTGCATAAGAAATATGTACAAATATAATATGTCATTTTTATATTTTATCATTTGAATTTGTAGCAGCGCTTCATGGTATTGTAATTATTTCCCTTAAGAAAAAATCTTAGTTTTTTTTATATCAAAATATCAAATATTTTGGTACTTCTTTGCAAAGTATCAACAAATTCAACATTGTAATAATGTAATTCACCTTATAGATGGTTTTGTTTGTTTTATGGCTGTAGTTATATAGTAAATAGTAAATGTACATGCACTATAAAAAATGCAGGGTTTCACACAATTAATCCCAATTAATTAATTGTTGTCCCAACACAAATCCATTAACTAATTTAAGTAGATTAAACATAAAACAATTATGTTTCTCCTCAAAATTTCCAGAATTGTTTTGTTTCAGCTCATTTTAAATATGTAGTTTGAACAAGCAGCAATTTTTTTTTTATGTAATTAATGTAATTAAAAAATACTTATTTATTAAAAATACTCCTAAAAAAGTGGGCAAACACAAATGCACTCTATAATGTTGATAAAGGATGAGATTGCAAAACAGTTTCTCAAAAATAATAAATTTGTATTTATGATAGTTGTGGTGCACATGTAGCCTCCATCTTGTAAATATGACACTCCTTGGACACCGCACAACTTCAAATTGCAATTAGATAATGTGAAAGTTACTAAATCTGACATTTTTCCACGAAGTGAGCAGACATTTTTCAGACATTTTACTCATCTGTTGAAAAATCCAGACTAGAAGTAATAGCAGTATTGGTCTCATTTATGTACCAGACTGTCAGGAGGAGAGATACAATTTTAGTTCTCATATAATAACTAATATTGTACCACTGAAGTATCCACATTCAAACATATTACAGTAAATACTTCTGTTTTTGAAACTGTAGTAAAATGTATTATACTGTATAGTATTTACTACACTTTGCTAATGAATGCTACACCATACTATAGTAATAATAAATACTGCAGTACATTAGTTTTTACTACAGTAAACTTTGAAGCGTTGTAGTGTAATATAGTGGAAAAGTTAGTACAGTATTGGTCATTTGTTAATATTGCTATAGTTGTTGTATTACCACAACAAATGAATTCAAAAGCTTTACTATATTATGGTTCAAAAACATTATAGTATTTTATTTAAGTTACTATAGTATTTTTTCATGTGGGTGTTTGCGTAAACATTGAATCATGTGATTTTATGTTTTGACAACAAACATGGTTTGTGCGAGTGATAAATAATAACCCACAATTGAAGGAAACTAGCATTTAAAAAAGTATAATGGCAACAAATGAGAGCGGTTTAACACAGCAGGAAGTCTCAGAGAGAAACTGCCAGAGATGTCTGAGAGAAAAAGCTCAGTCTGCTCTGCTGCAAAGGACAAAAGGATGCTGACCAATAAATACTCCTAAGATTTACTGAATAAAAGACATGACAGAAAAGCAAACCTTCTGAGTCAAAAGGGTGTGAACTTGCAGATCACAGTAAATAATTTACTGCTGTTTTGAATTCCCAGAAACATAAACAGTTTGAATTAATTTGATAATATAACAGTGCAAAGATCCTTGACGAGTCAAAAAGCCAGTGGTTTCACCTCTATTCAAAAGCACTGAAGCATGAAAAATAAATCTGCTATAAAGGTTTTATTCTGGTAAAGTATTTATAGGGTGGAGGTTGTTAGTTTATTTTAGGCATATACCCTCAGGATGAACTGTGGCATTCAGTAGACACAATCTGGCTCTGTCTTCAGTCAGTGTGTTCGCAGGCTTTACTTGACATCTGGACCATAGCTGGATCATGGTTTGGAGGCATGTTTTTGTCTGTGTGAGAAATACTTCTAGAAATGTTATTTCTTTAAAGCTCATTTTCCTCTGGTATTGCCCAACATTGTGCCAGTGATCACCTCTAAGCCCCGATTCCATCTACAGATGTACAGTACTCTATTACAGCACTTTATTAGGTGTGCCTGCTTGTTAATGCAAATATCAGAGCTTCCAAATAGACTTCTTTTGGATAAGAAACATGTCAGAGTAAAAGTACATGTAGCTTCCAGACAATCATCGGTTCTGTTGTAGTAATAAACTATAATGTTTTTTCAGCATTGAAATGACAACGTTCTTTCACCATCAACTTCAGCATGGGTAAATTAAGGTTATTTTGCAGATGTTGGATTATTGTTGAATTTGGTGTTCATTTTATTCACACTGAGCATCAGAATAGAGAAAAAAGTGTGTTTTAAGTGACTTGCATGCTTGCTTGGCTTTAATGTTTAATATCAGATGACTTTAATGTTGCATGGTTGTTGGTGCCAGACATGCTGGTCTGAGTATTTCAGAAACTGCTGATCTACTGGAATTTTCATGCATAACCACCTACAGGGTTTAAAGAGAATGACCCGAATAAAGTGAAAATATCAAAAATATAAAAATATCAGGCCTAATTAAGTCAGGCCAGTCATTATACATTTTTCCTATTATGTAAAATATAGCAACTTCTATAAAAAAATCTACATCAAATTCTTTAAACTTTCTGTGATGAATCATGAATTGTATTCTAAAGTACATGATTATCATTGTATTAATGTTTACTAGTATAAGAGGTGAAATATGACAGGTAGATCTCATGCACACTGCTCATATAACTTTATTTGGGTAGTTATTTCCTGGACTAGTTTCAGTTGTAAAGATCATGGAAAGATATATTTCTCAGGAAAAGATCATTTTGTAATTTTCCATCTTGCATGGAAACTTTGTTAACCGGAAAAAATCTTGAGTTGAGGAACAAGTTGTAATGCCCTGAGAAGTAATATCTAGAAATGACGCAAGCTAGTTTTTCACAATGCTCAATGCACAATGAACTTCAACTTTGTCTCCCTTAAAATCTTTACCATGTTGTCATCATAAACTATGTATGAATTTACAGTGGTTAAAGTGTGTTTAGTTTTTTTAAAAAAATTTTTTATGTAAATATTTGTTCAGTCTATCCATAGGTTTCATGTGACGTCACACAGTGGTGCGGCCGCCATTTTTGTGCCCGAACTGTACTATGCTGTCAATCTGCTGAAATAGTTGAATTATGTTATGTTGCTTCAGTAGCGCCAGTAAACTTAACTACTTGTCATTACATAAATGTGTCCTGATGTAATTGATAATAATGTGCTTTATCTACAGGCTGTCCAGTTCCATGATCATGCTTGCGCTGCTAGTCTAATGTTAACCCTTTGTGGAGACAGCTTAAACCGCACCGCTTGACTTTCTTTATTATTGAATAAAAGCACTCGTTTTGGTTATAATCGCAGTTAAACAAATAAAATAGCCCTTTAACTTTTAAACGATATTCTACTCTTATTTGTAAGACCTAAAATGATGGAGTATGCTGCTGCTTGTGGGTTTTCACTGTCATAAAAAATGCAAACGTTCAGTGCTGGATTGTAATCTAATTTGATTAACAGACCTCCACTCACCCGTACTGTAGATCGCTGTGGTGAACGATCTGTCCAGAAATGCCCTGGAATCTGTTTTCTGTATATGTTGACGCACTTATGTGTTACTCTTTATGAGCGCGCTCTCCCTCATGGGTCTGTGTGTCAGAAACACACGAGCGCCATGTGCGATCTGCCGAGTTTATGACACACAAATATCGTGGATGTCGTGTTAATTCCTGAGATCTACATCACGTTCTGTGATCAGGTACACTTCATTTTCAAATACATTTTGAATGAAAAACACGTCCCGATGTGTAGTAGTGATAGTCTTCACTGTAAATGCCCTGAGAGCTTCGCTGCTGTTTGGAGTGGATTGTGGATTGTAAACAACTTAGATAGACATTTCACCAGTGTTGGAGGTTATTACTAGCAGATCACCAGAATGTATTTTCTTTCAATACTGTAGTTTTTGGGTGAGTTTTCTGATCCCCTGTAACAGGCTGAATCTCCTAAAGTTCGTGGACACGGCAAACAGTAGTGAAGCAGTGAATAAATGTACAGCAAAGGAAGTTGAGACAGACACGTCACAGATTTGAAGGAACAAAATACAGTTCGAGGTATCATCAGAAGCGGCATAACCAGTATTCGTTTATTCTTTAGCAAAACATCGATTTCATCTAGTCTCATTTAAATCCGCTGTGATTATGAGTGTGACCATATCGGACACAAATATGGCGGCGAGCGTAGCGGAAGTGACGTTTTTGGTCCCCATGAATATGCTAGGATACTTAATGTTGACAAAATTACAGAAAAATGACACTTGACAACTGTCATATATGTAAAAACATGCTAAAGAGGATGGTTTTGGAACATTTTCATATCAAATACTTGAAACACGGCTTTCTGTAATATTCCAAAACATTTTATGTTAAACATCTTTCGATAAGTGTCCACATTTGATCACGAGTTTCAGATATTTCACATATTTCACATGTGTTTCAAATAAAACAATTTCACATGTGTAAAAAATGATTTCACAGGTTCTTTGGTAACAATTTTCAATGACAGTACATAAATAATGATGAAATAATATATAAATTAAACATTACTTTATTATGAGCTAATGACGAGTTAAGGCAACGCTAATCAAGAACTAACCTTAACTACAACATAAGTCACATGAAATCATGTGTGAATATATCTTAATTACTTGTTAGTACATGTTGAAGAATTAATGTATTAATTAACACTTTAATTTAAGGTAAATGTAACTTGCTCTTTCAGAAAGAAGATGAATTAATAGTGTAACTTGACCAACATGAACTCACTACCTGTGAATGTATCATTATGCCATGACTTTACTTGGAGGGTCACATTATTATTAACACATAACAACTCATGAACTTCTGTGTTTAACTCATGTGACTCATGTATAGTTAATGTTAGTTCTTGATTAGCGCATGCATTAACTCATCATTAGTTCATAATAAAGTAACGTTTAGTTTACATATTAGTCATTATCCATGTACTGTTATTGTAAAGTATTACCGGTTCTTTAAGATGTGTTTGCCAAAAACTCACCAAATTAGTCGACTAGACAGTCCAGTTTAGCTTTTTGAGCAAAACTCCAAACTTCAACCTCTCAAAGCCATTCCCATTATATTATTATCATCTATTTTTAATGCTCGTCAGGTGAGAAACTTATTAGTGCTCATAACTAGCTGCCATTTCTTTTTTTTTTACAAGGACCTATCAGCATTTCCTCCTTCCATCTTTTATACACTCAACAGCAACACACCCAAGTCTCATTCATGAATAAGACTAATGAATTATACATGCAGTCATTCCAGCTGAAGTGCACCACAGCCCTTTGCCTTCCATTTGATGTCTCACCATTTATTATATCTGTTGTTTCAGCAAGTCTCAAGCACTAAGCGTGTCTGCTTACTGTATCTCCATCACAACAAATTTGCCTCCAGTACTGTTATAATGTGCCGTTAAAGCTCAATCCGCTCAGGGTTTTTCCAGTTTTCCATCACTTTGCCATGGTGAAGTATATGATGACTGCAGTAGCGTAGACCCATCTCCGGGGACATCCGCTGTGTAGCCTAATTGTTGAGGATGTGCGGAGGTGGAAATGAGATCAGCTTAATTGTGTATTTTCCGCTTGTTTGGGGCAGTTGTGTAGCCGTGGCTTCCACTGGAAGAGCACCACCAGGTATTTTTCCACTTTTAAAAGAAAAGCAGAGGAAGTTTTCTCAGTGACCTTTTAAAAAGGATGATTTATAATAGGATGGATATATAATAACACACCATTATAGCTAAAGTGATGCATGTAGGTGTGTATACAGAGTCATCAATCAGGTACCCTTATTATGTTATTTTGCAGCCTCCTGATTTTATTTTGGAGGTCTTCTGCAATAGGCTTACATGCATCCAAGGTAAAAAAACAAACAAACAAACAAACAACTTTTAATTTTCTCACAGTGTCTAAAACTGTTCAGGCAAGGATATGTTTCAAGGTCTCTCTAACTCAAGGCCTCTCTAAGGGCGTTTTCACTCCTGCAGATTGTTTAGTTGGTTCTAAAACAAGGTTCACATTTGTTACAATGGTGCATTTTATTCTGCACTGTAAAAAATGCTGGGTTCCACAAAATCATAAAGAAATTAAGTTAACATTAGTTTTTACAAATTAAGTGGATTGAACATAAAACAATTAAGTCGTCCCCCCCGAAAAATTTAAGAATTGTGTTGTTTCAGCTCATTTTAAATAAGTAATTTGAACATAGGGCGACGCGGTGGCGCAGTGGGTAGCACGTTCGCCTCACAGCAAGACGGTCGCTGGTTCGAGCCTCGGCTGGGTCAGTTGGCATTTCTGTGTGGAGTTTGCATGTTCTCCCCGTGTTCGCGTGGGTTTCCTCCAGGTGCTCCGGTTTCCCCCACAAGTCCAAAGACATGCAGTATAGGTGAATTGGGTAAGCTAAAATTGTCCGTAGTGTATGAGTGTGTATGAATGTTTCCCAGTGATGGGTTGCAGCTGGAAGGGCATCCGCTGCGTAAAACATATGCTGGATAAGTTGGCGGTTCATCCTGCTGTGGCGACCCCAGATTAATAAAGGGACTAAGCCGAAAAGAAAATGAATGAATGAATGATGAATTTGAACATATAACAAATGTCATTTTTTGAGTGTGTGTTTTCTGAATTCCAATCTTATCGGTCCATCAGACTCCAGCTCTATGGGTCTATTGTGATTTTCTTTGTAGCTGTTATTATATTACTTTATCATTTTGAGCAAGAATCAAAGTTTGATTTGTATTTTTATGTGTTTTGCACAGTTCTTCTGAAATATGAACTTGCAATCAAATTTCAGTTTGAAATCACATAATCTTTGCTCCAAGTTAAACCATGAAAGAATTAACCAGCATTAATGTTAAACCATTTTCAAAGAATTCAGCAAATACATTTAATAACTCATCATACATTGTTATAAATCCTGGTTTGTCAATATGTTAGATCAGATTGTTCATTCAGTTCATTTGTAAGCATTTTTTTTTACTTCTTGTGGATAAAAAACATGGCAAAGTACACGTAGCTTCTCAGCCAATCATTGCTTCCATTTTTAACTCTGTGCATCATGTCATTAAGAAGGTAGAACTAGTAATCAAGGACTTGTGATATACAAAAATTTATGAATCACATATAGCAAAATAGTCCTGTCTTCTAAGAAAAAGAGACAATTTTGTGAAAAATATCTGCCTAAGAGGCTTTTCAAACATGGTTGCCAAGTTAAACACATGTTTATCAGGACATTGTAAAGCGTTGCAGATGTGGCAGAGGTTGTTGTTGTTCATTATGACACTACACGAGAAAAAACAATCATTTCCTTCAGCCTGAACTGCTGTTGTCATTTGCAAATCATCACGATTGCCCTACGCATCTCAGAAACTAATTAACTGTCTGTCCATGCCAAATCTGAATTTCAGGTCCTGCTCAACATTTGCAAACATGGTGATACAAACAAGAACAATGGAATCAGTTTTGTGGTTTCAACTCAGTCCTAATGCTTAGGAAGTGGATGCAAAGTGAATTTCGCTTTCACAACGCAGAAAACAACACCTTTAAATATGCTGACAACACAAAATAAAGCCTTTCATATCTCAGATTTAACTGCAGTGTTTGAGGGTCAAGGTAGATGTCATGTGCAGAAGACCACAGACTGCCATTATGCAAATTTGTTACAAGTGGGTTTGTGTAAGAAGTAAGAGTGGAATTACTCACAACTCATTTCAGGCAGTCCAGAATTGTTTCTTTTTTTAGAAGACATTCACTCAGGATGTGTCTTTGCATATAAAAACATGAGCTGCTGCACTCAGGAACCATCCTCCACTTTGTTAACGTCAAATAAAAGAGTTGCTATGCCAATTTGCTACTGTAAATAGAAGCTGGCAATTCTTGCCCTGCTGCTGAGATCTTCTGGTTGGTCCACTGCTTTGGAACTGACAAAAGTAGCAGAAACTGAAATGCATGCTATGGTAGTTCTAGGTAGAAAAGCTCATAACTATTTTGTCTTTTGTAATTTTAATAAAATAACTATGTTAGAAAGAAATATGTGTTTAGGAAAAGTCAGGGTATTATAGATATGTGTGTTTTATTTCAACAAAGTTATTAAATTGCAAAAATTCAAAACGGTCAAAATGACTGCCTTAGATCTAGTGTTAAAAACCCAGCGCTCATGTGCTACAAAAGATG
>CAIGQV010019090.1:6024755-6039498 GCA_903798115.1 Danio jaintianensis
ACTTAACATAATTTTAATGGTTAACAACCAACAGCCAATTGATTCATTCATCATTGATTGGATGAACAAAGCACACAATCTGTTTACAAAAAGTAGTTGTGCAAAGTGTAGCCATGGAAGGCATTACATGTTGATGAAGGAGCTTCTGATAAACATTTGGATTCATTGAGGCATGTAATTTTGTTAGAGGTCAAACTCCTTTTGCAAAAACACCCTCAAACCATGACACCAAACCATAACATTTCTCCAAGGGGATGAATAACAATACTGTTACACTTTACCTCCACCTTTCAATGACTTCTGTAGACATACCCAGCAAGGATGCAACAGCCCCCAGATGTCCCCTATCTATTTAAAGTTTGTGCAGGTCACTCTGAGGATGTCCAGATTATGTCTACTTTGTAACATTCGCTGCAGGTCCCTTGGAAGACGTCCGGATTATATCTGCTTTTTAAATTTATTTCAGAAACAATTTTAAATTGATGTATCTCAAAATTGTCAAGAAAAAATTATTTTGTTTTAAAGCTCAACATGTGTGAGGGTAACCTGCTTATTTTAAGTTCATTTTATGGGTGATACAATGCGAAATAATTTGGTTAGATATACTGATGCTAAGCTTTGACGAATTCCCCGTGGGACAGGTCAGCTGTTATCAAGCACGAGGAACAGATAGTGAATTGTTTAACAGCTAATGTGATATAAATCTCTGTGGAATTGTCCCAAATTATGACATAACGTCCTATAGTGGATTATTTTTTGGAGGATGATGAGCAAGACTCATTCTTGGATGAAACTGGAGAGGAATTTGAAGGAAAGGCAGAAGATGCCCTTCCAGCCGCAACCCAACACTGGGAAACACCCATACACACTCACATTCACACACACACACATACACTACGGCCAATTTAGCTTATTCAATTCACCTATAGCGCATGTCTTTGGATTGTGGGGGAAACCGAAGCAACTGGAGGAAACCCACGCGAACACGGAGAGAACATGCAAACTTCACACAGAAATGCCAACTGACCCAGCCAGGGCTCGAACCAGCGACCTTCTTGCTGTGAGGTGATCGTGCTACCCACTGAGCCACCGTGTCGCCCTTTGTCTCATATATATATATATATATATATATATATATATATATATATATATATATATATATATAATTTTTTTTTTTTTTCTAAATATGTAGTTAACATGATTGTCTGTATACAGCCAATGTATTGCTAACACATGAAAAATATAGTAATTTACAGTTAAAAATATTTAAGTGTTTTAAACCATATTAACACTATTATCATGTAAAAGTTAGACCTGTTTTTTAAAACTTTAGGAATTTCCCCATAAATGTGTCCTGTATCACTGAAAATGGGAGAACCAGCTTTAATTTGGTATATGGCACATAGTCAGGATAATTATGGTTTAGATGTGTTCAAATATAAGCATTCCTTTAAATTGGATTTTCTCAAAAAGATGTATTTTGTTTGAATAAAGTAAGACATGGCCTAACTCTGGCAGTATTACAGATATTGAGGTTATGAATGATTATATGAATGATTATATGTCATAAACAGTGAATTACAAAAAATGACTGGGTTAACCCAGAGACTGTCACCCATATGTAACTCATGAAATCTGCCTAAAAACTGGTCATTTCCTCCAGTTAGGAGAATTTCTGGTGAGCAGTGACCTTAAAATGTAAGAAATTGTATGTTTTTCACTAATTTTGACATACACACTATAATATATATTCCACATATTCTTTCATTCATTCATTTTTTTTTCGGCTTAGTCCCTTTATTAATCTGGGGTCGCCACAGCGGAATGAACCGCCAACTTATCCAGCATATGTTTACGCAGCGGATGCCCTTCCAGCTGCAACCCACCACTGGGAAATATTCCACATATTGTCACATGTTAATCCTATATCATCCAGCCAGTTACAGCTATTTTAATTCTTTTTTTTATTAAAATCTGTCTGCCTGTTCTACTTTCAAATGTGCCGTCTCTAATGATTGGAATCAATTTGCAGAAAAAGCTGAAATTAGGCAATTATATTTCCATATTAGCTTTTATTGATTCTGTTATAAATAGCCCTGTAGCACTGTTGCCTCACAGCAAGAAAGTCGCTGGTTCAAGTCCCGGCTGGGCCAGTTGGCATTTCTGCGTGGAGTTTGCATGTTCTCCCCATGTTGGCGTGGGTTTCCTCCAGGTGCTCCGGTTTCCTCCACAATCCAAAGAGATGCGCTATAAGTGAATTAGATAAACTAAATTGTCCGACGTATATGAGTGTTGTGTGAATGACAGTGTGTATGGGTGTTTCCCAGTACTGGGTTGCGGCTGGAAGGGCATCCGCTGCGTAAAATATATGCTAGAATAGTTGGCAGTTTATTCCGCTGTGGTGACCCCTGATAAATAAGGTACTAAGCTGAAGGAAAATGAATGAATAAATGAATGAATGAATAAATGAATGAATGATTTAAACAAACAAACTAAAAAAAAATATTCTATTGCATGTAACTATAAGGCCATCACAGACAATTAATTAAAACAAGGAGCTGCTGTCAGTGTCTTTCCAACACCTCTAATGGACATCTGTGCTCCACACGGGCTCAATGTCGGGTCATCTTGCCAACCGGTCTGGCATTTAAGCTCTGCCCACAATTCTGTCAAGGTCATACATTCCCAATTCCAGCTTATGTCACCGTCCCAATCAAATCACAGCAGAAAGATCCATTGGGTTTGATCTATAGCAGATGGTAGAGGAGAGGCAGACCTTTGTAAACAGCTTTCCACCTCCAAAGGTGCAAATAAAACACTTTGTCAGATTGAACTGGGGAGAAAATACACACGGAGAAGTCTAGCAGCTCAACAAACAGATATTTGTTTTCATTTCCACCTTCTTGAATCAATCAGCCAATCGATATCATGTCTGAGGTCTCGTAAACATATTATTTTAAACAGTATGTTAAGGTCTTAATTAGAGACTGGACATAATGTGCCTCAAAATGCCTCATAAACACAGCCAACAGTGTTTTTAAATAAAGAAATAACTGTTAAAGGTTTTTCTGGTTGTTATCTCTGAAATGAGTCACTGACAAACGCCCACTCGCAGAGCAACTTTGGTTTTTCGCTCCCAAGACAGTCTTTGAATTAACTGTTGGAAAACTTCCTTGAGAAACATGATAGTATTATGTGTTGCCATGATGTCTGAGACTAAAAATGTTGACGGTGGAAGTAACAGCAAAGCTTTCAGGGATGTTTTGTAATTTAAACACTTTTAAAGGGGTCATCATGACATGGATTTACAATTTTTTTTAATGTTCTTGAGTTTCGCTTGTAATAATTGTTTTTTAAACACACACACACACACACACACACACACACACACACACACACACACACGCACACGCACACGCACACGCACACATATACTATTTCAACTCTCATCCTGCCCTTTGTGTCAGCAAATAACCAATCTTGGCTATTAAATATATTAAATATTAAACAGATTAAACTGTCATTAACTGACACAGAATTATGAATTTATTAACTTGAGTGAAAGAGCCTAGCCTCTGGAGGCGGTCTATATGCAAATGTGTGTACGCCTTTGATGTCACATGCTACCTCGTTGACAAACAAATCATTTTTAGAGCTTGATTAAATCAGTGCTTTATTTTAATAGAACAAATACCTCTTAAAAGTCAGAAGATCTTATGACCCATTTAATATAAGTTTTTTTGCTAATGAATTAATCATCTTGATCAAATTAACATTTTCATATTCAACATATTTTGACATTTTCAAAAACCTATTTAAACTCATATTTATTGTCAAATGTCTGTTGTGGTCATTAAAACACGTTCCCTTGCCCTGCCTGTAGTGGAAATATCTGGAGATAATAAGGGGAGCATAATCTGATTCATGTCTGTGCTGACGTGATCAAAACAACTTACCTCTGATTATAAAACTCGAAATGGAAAATCTGTGGCCTCACCAAAGCTTCTCTCTGCACAAGAGTTTTTCCTGCTCTGCTGTGGCAAAAATCAGGATGAAGAGGAAGAGGAGGAATGATTGCTGTTGTCTCTATCAAATTTCACCGATGCTGCTGTAATACTATTACGATTGTATTTGATTACGCCAAGCAGGGAGGCACAGCCTGCTTCTGAAAATGCAGGGAAGCTTCGTTGCCTGTTATGTGCAGTACTAGCTAATAAATAACCTTTTAAACATTTTTAATTGAACAAATTATCTCTGCTGTACTGAGGTATAAAAGCTTTCAGGAGTTTATTGAGGTTTGAAGCATAAAATAACACATTCATTACAGTTTCCTTGTCAAACTTTGTCAAAGTTTTGGACATTTCGTTTTTTCTCTCTAGCTGCCTTTAACGCCCCTTAACTGGTTACATTCAGTAAAGATTTTAAAAAGAAAATCATCAATGGTGGCTTTATTCTCCTCACAGTTCAAAACTGGAATATTACAATAAAAAATGATTTCCAGCAGAACATTGATAAACCCCAAATACAAAACAAGTCTTTCCGTAGCAATATTATGGAGATAATATTACTGTACTTTACTGTAAACTGGAGGAACAAAACACACTAAACCCAAAATAACTCTTTCCACATATATCGATGTGATAATGTTTAAATACCAAACGTAACATAATTTTCAAGACTGATGAAAATGAAGTAGGTAACAGTGTGATTTTTGCTGTTGCATAAGGTTTTTCCATCGACTCACCCTTTAAACATAAATTATGAGAAACCATATGGAGACATTGGGATTAATTTTGTTTGGTCTGTATATACTTTTTTGCGTCAAAGTGACATTTTTATTTTCACAAATCAGACAGAACTAAACCCAGGCAGTGAGATAGATAGTGAGATAGAGAAAGAAGAGAGAGAGTCAGAGAGAGAAAGAAAAATAAAGAGATAGAGTTGCTAGGCAACAAACTTGGCATCAAAATCATGTTTTTTTTTTTTTTTCGTTTTTTTTTTTGCAGCAGCAGCAGGAGTACCTCACACTATGCCAGATCTGAATTCATTCATTTCTCGTTACAGTTTTGCCGTTTACCTTGTGGTGGTAGACTTAAACCCTTACATCAGTCTTCTGCTGGAGATAAATTAATGCAAGGCGGATTTGGCTCAGCTGAGACCTAAAAAGAACAGAAATAGGATAAATACAATGCAACCACACACTAAAATATTTAAAGAAACAGTGGAGCTGTGTTTTTCAGATAGTTGTTCCTCAATTTGCAAACTTTTTTTTTTGTGAAATCGATAAAAAGAATGAACAGAGAAATGAAATAGGCTTTAACCCATTCAATCACAGTTGGTTGTTAGGAAAGAGTTTTTGGCGTGTATTTTCAGTGCTCAAAACACTACACAATCCACAACAACACAATTCCCTCATGTAGTAATTATAGGATATCATTCAAGTTGGGCCAGACTTGCAGAGTGTACGTATTTCAAACTGCCTGAGGGTCTAGAAGTGATAACTGCACAAATATACTGTACAAGATAATGAATGAATAATCTGGTATTTTGCCTGAAAGCTCTTTTGATGTTTTATGGTGCCGTACTGCAGCATTAAACATCAATATCTTAATTATGCATGTACAAGCCATACAGTGAAAAATAAATGTCACAGAATACCTATTGATTCTTTATGGTGATTTACAACATGTAGGGACGATGTAATACAAATCCTGTGTGAACAACGTGATATTTTGCTTTATCAGATTTTTGCTCACCAAAGCTTTTATTTGAAAATAGAGTTCATTTTATGAATTTTCTATTTTATTTAGTCTATAGAAATCATTTGAATATCTATGCTCATTGCAGAAAACTATTTCACATTTTTGCTTCTTTTGACAAGAACAATATAAACAAACAAGCAAACAAACAAAGAGAAACATTTGGCACACAATAAAAGTTAAATGTCATTAAATGTTTTTTTTATGGTAATATTCAGAATTACAATTATGGGGAAAAATGCTTTCCAGAAAAAATCCCCAGTAATATGTGTGTGTGTGTGCAATGTTTTACATTCATTTTCTTTTCGGCTTAGTCCCTTTATTAATCAGGGGTCACCACAGCGGAATGAACCACCAACATATCCAGCATGTTTTACACAGCGGATGTCCTTCCAGCTGCAACCCATCACTGGGAAACACCCATACACTCTCATTCACACACATACACTACGGACAATTTAGCTTACCCAATTCACCTATAGCGCATGTCTTTGGACTTGTGGGGGAAACCGGAGTACCCGCAGGAAACCCACGCGAACACAGGGAGAACATGCAAACTCCACACAGAAATGCCAACTGATCCAGCCGAGGCTCGAACCAGCGACCTTCTTGCTGTGAAGCAACAGCTCTACCCACTGCGCCACCTTGCCGGCCCTTGTTTTACATTTATTTGTTTTAGCAATTTTCATAAATTTAAGAAAATTTTCTGATTTTTTTTTCAAAATAGTTTAAGATTGTTTTGTAACTTAAAAACATAATTTGATGGAAATTCCAAAGAGCAGCATTTATTTGAAATATAATATATATATAAAGAGTTCAGATGCAAAAACCTCTAAGTGCCATATGATATTTAAATTTTCCTCTAGAATGAGCATTTTGTCTATTATGTGTAGGTTTAGAAATTTCATTTTTACAGCAAATAATATGCTATTTTCATTGCCTTTAAAGTGAAATAACGGAACATAAACACAGGTTTCTGAGAAAAATGATCATTTAGGAGGAAAATTTCAGACAGCACTTAGAGGTTTTTGCATCTGAACTCTTCATAAATATATTTGTAATTCATGTATGTAATGTATCCTTGCTTAATAAAATCAACAATTTTTCAAAAGAAACCCAACAGCAAAAAAGTAGACCGAGAGTAAATGATAGATTATTAGAATATTACATAAAAAATGACATCTAACAAGCAGGTTCCATAAATAATGTTAAACTAATTTGTTTTTAAAGCTGACAGAACATGCCCTTTGCTTTCTACCCTCATTAAACCTCACAGAAAACAGAACATGCTTTTATTATCCTAGCGCCTCACACATCACAGTGTGCCCTATTATTTCTCCTTTCCTTTGAGTCAAAACAGTGGCATATACATCCAGCCTTGCCCAAGCGAAGTGAAGTCTCCATTACCACTGTCTGTCAGCGCTGTTTTCTCATTCATCTGACTGTTAGCAGAGGCTGATGGAGCTCCTCCCCAGAGTCCCGCTAAATGAGCTCTAATGGCCGAAAGATCGCGCTGCGGATGGGCTGCTAATGGTGATGGAGCTCGTGCAACTGCTGTCTGTGCTGTGAGAGTCTGGCTCCAGTGTGCCCGTGCTCCTGTCAGGAACATTTGTCTGTATTAAAGGGCCTAGGAAGCACTTGTTGAAAAAGACTTAAGTTTGGCTGCCCTTGAAGAGTTTTTATGATGTCTTTTCTCTTAGTTTGAGCATGACAATGATGCAGCATTTTGTTACCGGATGAAATGAAAGCAACATTCAACATAACAACATAAAACAAGTGTGACTTTGAGCAAACAAGCGAAACGTGTATATGCTGTAAAGTGGTTATATTTTGGGTTACACGTTTGAAGCTCAAGGGATATCACTCTTGGTAAGATTATAAAAATAACTTACACTTTTACATTTTTTATGAAGTTTCAGCAACTTTTCGTGTACAAAACCCGTTACAGTAATTACAACATGGACGCAACATGGACTTGCACTGATGAATGTGACCACTCCCTAAAGGTAGCATATATAGGCCTGCAATTCTACAATTCTGCTGCCATGACAACATACCCCATTAACCCCCCAAATCAACCATAAAAATGACAAGAAGCTGAGGGGTCTAAAGATCTCACTGCCACCCAGGGTTGGATTTTAATGAGGGCTGATGGTTGAAATGCACTATAAATTCAGGATAAGGGTGCAAAAATGCCTCTGCATGATTTCTTTTCTTTTACTTTTAACTATATAAAACGTATGGTAACACTTTCTACGAAACCCTTGCTCATAATGAATTGTAACTCTGTTTATAATTATTTATAATCAATCATAACAATCCCATGAATATATCTATAATGACTCAACAAACCTTATACTGTATTATAATGACAGTTGTGGCTGCATTTATAATAGTGTTATTAATACGTACTAAACCCAGGCAGAGATATTAGGTTGCTTTTCACTTTTCAATGCACATGTTCAAGTATTACTTGACTATTACATAGTCGGTCATGATTGTATTTATAAAGATGCAGTCTGCAATGTTATAACATTGTTATGCTATGTTTACAAAGAATCTTTAGTAAATTAACACATTTAGTTTTTTTCTTTTTCAAATAAGTGAATGGTTTTATATTAACAAGAGCCCAGCTGCCTAGGAAAATAAAGTGTTTTATCTAGTTTTCACTTTACTTAAAGCCATTAATGATGCATTTATAAAGTTTAGTAACTGTATTATGACTCAATAAGTATTTATAAGCCAACAGGGCTCTTATCAACAATATAAAACCATTCACTTATTTGACAGAACACAATCTGTCAACCTACTTCTATTCATTCATTCATTCATTCATTCATTCATTTTCATCCGCTTTTCCGTGGCCGGGTCGCGGGGGCAGCAGTCTTAGGAGAGAACCCCAGACTTCCCTCTCCCCAGACACTTCCTCCAGCTCCTCCGGGGGGATCCCGAGGCGTTCCCAGGCCAGCCGAGAGACATAGTCCCTCCAGCGTGTCCTGGGTCTTCCCCGAGGCCTCCTCCCGGTGGGACATGCCTGGAACACCTTCCTAGGTAGGCGTCCAGGAGGCATCCGAAACAGATGCCCGAGCCACCTCAGCTGACTTCTCTCGATGTGGAGGAGCAGCGGCTCTACTCCTAGCTCCTCCCGGGTGACAGAGCTCCTCACCCTATCTATAAGGGTGCGCCCTGCCACCCTGCGAAGGAAACTCATTTCGGTCGCTTGTATCCAAGATCTTGTCTTTTCGGTCATGACCCAAAGCTCATGACCATAGGTGAGAGTAGGAACTAGATAGACCGGTAAATCGAGAGCTTTGCCTTTCGGCTCAGCTCTTTCTTTACCACAACGGACCAGTACATCGACCGCATTACTGCTGCTGCTGCACCAATCCGCCTGTCAATCTCACGTTCCATCCTTCCCTCACTCGTGAACAAAACCCCAAGATACTTGAACTCCTCCACCTGGGGTAAGGACTTTCCTCCAACCTGGAGATGGCAAACCACCTTTTTCCGGTGGAGCACCATGGCCTCGGACTTGGAGGTGCTGATTCTCATCCCAGCCGCGTCACACTCGGTAGCAAACCACCCCAGTGCATGCTGAAGGTCCATGTTCGATGAAGCCAACAGAACAACATCGTCTGCAAATAACAGAGATGAGATCCTGTGGTCCCCGAACCAGACCCCCTCCAGCCCAAGGCTGCGCCTTGAAATTCTGTCCATAAAAATTATGAACAGAATTGGTGACAAAGGGCAGCCCTGCCGGAGTCCAACATGCACTGGAAACAAGTTTGACTTATTGCCGGCAATGCGAACCAAACTCCTACTCTGTTCATACAGGGACGAGACAGCCCTTAACAGAGCGCCCACAGAATGCCACGAGGGACACGGTCGAATGCCTTCTCCAGGTCCACAAAACACATGTGGACTGGTTGGGCATACTCCCATGAACCCTCGAGCACCCTGGTGAGGGTATAGAGCTGGTCCAGTGTACCACGGCCCGGACGAAAACCACATTGTTCCTCCTGAATCCCAGGTTCAACCACCGGCCGGATCCTCCTCTCCAATACCCTGGCATAGACTTTCCCAGGGAGGCTGAGGAGTGTGATCCCCCTATAGTTGGAGCACACCCTCCGGTCCCCCTTCTTAAAAATGGGAACCACCACCCCAGTTGCCCAGTCCAGAGGTACTGTCCCCGACCTCCATGCGATATTGTAGAGACGTGTCAGCCAAGACAGCCCGGCAACATCCAGAGACCTAAGATACACAGGGTGAATCTCATCCACCCCCGCTGCTTTGCCACTGCGGAGTTTGCAAACTACCTCAGTGACTTCAGCTTGGGTGATGGGTGGGTCCACCCCTGCATCCCCAGTCTCTGCTTCCTCAATGAAAGACATGTCAGTGGGGTTAAGGAGATCCTCAAAGTATTCCTTCCACCGTCCGACGACATCCCCAGTCGAGGTCAACAGCTCCCCACTTCCACTGTAAACAGTGTCGATGTGGAGCTGCTTTCCCCTCCTGAGGCGCCGGACGGTTTGCCAGAATCTCTTTGGGGCCGACCGATAGTCTTCCTCCATGGTCTCCCCGAACTCTTCCCAGGCCCGAGTTTTTGCTTCCGCAACCGCCCGGGCTGCAGCACGCTTGGCCCGTCGGTACCCATCAGCTGCCTCGGGAGTCCTGCAAGCCAACCAAGCCCTGTAGGACTCCTTTTTCAGCTTGACGGCATCCCTTACTCCCGGTGTCCACCACCGGGTTCGTGGATTGCCGCCGCGACAGGCACCACAGACCTTACGGCCACAGCCCTTCACGGCCGCGTCAACAATGGAGTCAGAGAACATGGACCACTCTGTCTCAATGTCTCCAGCCTCCCTCGGGATTTGGTCAAAGCTCTTCCGGAGGTGAGAGTTGACTTGAGGTTCAGCTAGACGTTCCCAGCGGACCCTCACAATACGTTTGGGCCTGCCAGGTCTGTCCAGCTTTCCCCCCTGCCAGCGGATCCAACTCACCACCAGGTGGTGATCAGTTGACAGCTCTGCCCCTCTCTTTACCCGAGTGTCCAGAACATACGGTCGGAGATCAGATGATACAACCACAAAGTCAATCATTGACCTCCGCCCTAGGGTGTCCTGGTGCCATGTGCACTGATGGACACCCTTATGTTCGAACATGGTGTTCGTTATGGACAAACTGTGATTAGCACAGAAGTCCAATAACAGAACACCACTCGGATTCAGATCAGGGAGGCCGTTCCTCCCAATCACGCCTCTCCAGGTTTCACTGTCATTACCCACGTGGGCATTGAAGTCCCCCAGTAGAACAAGGGAGTCCTCAGTCTGAGCACCTTCCAGCACCCCTCCCAAGGACTCCAAGAAGGCCGGGTACTCTACACTGGTGTTTGGCCCGTAGACACAAACCACAGTGAGAGACCTATCCCTGACCCGAAGGCGCAGGGAGGCGACCCTCACGTTCACCGGGGAAAACTCCAACACATGGCGGCTAAGTTGGGGAGCTATAAGCAAGCCCACACCAGCCCGCCGCCTCTCACCGTGAGCAACTCCAGAATAGAAGAAAGTCCAGCCCTTCTCAAGAAGTTGAGTTCCAGAGCCCCAGCTGTGCGTGGAGGTGAGCCCAACTATCTCTAGTCGGTACCGTTCCACCTCCCGCACAAGCTCGGGCTCCTTCCCTCCCAGTGAGGTGACATTCCATGTCCCAAGAGCCAGTTTCTGTGCCCGACGATCGGGTTGTCGTGGTCCTAACCTTCGACCACCACCCGTTCCACAATGCACCGGCCCCTTACGGCTCCCCCTGCAGATCTACTTCTATTGAGTCTTTGTAAATATAACACAAGTTATAACATTGCATATCGCATCTTTACAAAATACAATTACGAAAGACTAATGAAAACTTTTCATATAATATAGCATATACATACTTTTCATGTACAGTATAAGCAATATACTGTAACAATAACGAGTAAAAATGAAAAACAATTTATATCATTGATTATAAAATAAATTTGTAAAAATTATCTAACCTTCTAAAACATACACTCTTATTCAATTTTCTATAGAAAACTTGCTCTAATGGGTTAGACCTATCATTAGATCTATCTATGCTTTGACCTCCTATAACACTATCAATCCATTTTTGACTTTCTATTCTGTGTCTTTCTAAATAACAATAGCAAATAATTGCAAGATCGTCATCTGACCTTGTAATCATAATACAGTCCTTCCAGGATTTTGTGAGTCCAATGGTTCTTGAGATAAAAAAATAAAAACTTTAAGGTAAAAAAAACCAAGATTTTGGTATATTTTCACAGCAAAACACAAGAATTAAAGCATATAACGTCCCAAGGTTTGAAAAAAGCCATCATATCATTAATAATTTTAAGCTGTAAGCATCCAAAATTCATTCATTCATTCATTTTCTTTTCGGCTTAGTATTTTTATTAATCTGGGGTCGCCACAGCATAATGAACCGCCAACTTATCCAGCACATGTTTTACCCAGCGGATGCCCTTCCAGTTGCAACCCATCACTGGAAAAAACACATACACTACGGCCAATTTAGCTTTACCCAATTCACCTATACCGCATGTCTTTTGACTGTGGGGGAAACCAGAGTACCCGGAGGAAACCCACGCGAACACGGGGAGAACATGCAAACTCCACACAGAAATGCCAACTGACCCAGCTGAGGCTCGAACCAGCGACCTTTTTGCTGTGAGGCGACATCGCTATCCACCTGCCCACAACCAAAATTAACTTTTATTAAAAATTAAAATGATAATATGTAAACGTAATTGAAACATAACTGAATTGACACAATATTGTTTATATTAGGGGTGCTGCATAACACATAGATCATAACTGTGCTTTATCAATATAAAACAACTTTTCTTTTTTAAAAATCCTAAATAAGACCTAAGTGCTTATAACCATTATGAACTCCACAATACTGTTTTTTAAATCTTACCAAACTTTTCAAAATAAAATGAGCCTCCTTTTCTCACCTTTTTTTTGGTAAGAAAATAAAGCCTCATTCAAACTTTGTGGTAATCAACATCACACCACTAATGCAGTTGACTAAGCATAACTTTTATTGATCTCAGAATATTCCATCAACTAAAAAATTCATTATTGTTTTTTTTTTTCTGCCTCAACAGCAACTTTAAATCCCATTTAATTATCATCTAAAACACCACAACACAATGCCTCATCAGCATCATTAGCCTCTCCACATCACCTTTTATATCAATAAAGCAATATTCATCTGAACATGAGTTTGGACTCGCTACAGGGTCCAATTTATAAGCACACAATCTTCTCCTTCATTTCCGTTTTGACAGTAAGGTGTAGTTCTCCCTCGGGGAACCATTGTTCAATGTGCATTTACCTCAGCATTAATTATGAATGTGTCTCCATTTGACCCAGCATGCACTGGGACCACATACTGGGAAGTGTTGAACAGAACTGCATATGCAGGATCACATCCACACGTCTATAGGCATTTGAGGTCTTGATGATGATGTTTGGAAACACTTATTGATTCAGAAAGAAACTAATGGTGCTGATTGTTGCTACCTGATTTATAAGAGTAAAATGTGGCAAATTGAGGTCTTTGGATCATGAATTATTCAAGTTTCATTTAGTAAAGCCTTATACAAATTTTCTTCATGACAATTATATGTTAGATTAATATGTGTTTAATAATTATTTTACAGGACATGATGATTGAATGACCTTATTGGACATAATTGCGTTGCAAATTAAATGTGCAGATGTAAGATTAGCTTAAATGGTAAATAAATGTTTATGGTGATCAGTTACATCTCCTAAATTGTACACTTCACTTATGTAATAATAATTATTATTTTATATCCCTTAATTTTTATTATGTTTTTTTATGATCAATTGGATCAAGCAACACAACAATACAACAACAACAACAACAACAACAACAACAACAACAACAGCAACAACAACAACACAACTAATTTTAATGTAAAAAAAGTATTATTAATAATATTATTTACATTAATTAAACAAAATTGGCCATAGTGTATGAGTGCATGTGTGAATGCGAGAGTGTATGGGTGTTTCCCAGTACTGGGTTGCAGCTGGAAGGGCATCCGCTGCATAAAACTTATGCTGGAATAGTTGGCAGTTTATTCCGCTGTGGCGACTCCTGATAAATAAGTGACTAAGCCGAAGGAAAATGAATGAATGAATGACATTAATAAAATGAATTATGTAACAACTATTACTATTATCAAGAAATAATTAATTATTACAGTAAATATTAATATTTATAAATATAGCAACAATGTTATTGGTAATAATAATAATAATAATAATAATAATAATAATAATAATAATACATGTTTTTAAATTAAACTTCATATTACATTATGACATGTTGGCATTTATATGATATACTGTAACTGATATGATATGATATGATAACTTTGGTGTAAAGGTGCTTGTTAATTATTATTTAGATATTTGGGTGCTGAATAATAATAATAATAATAATAATAATAATAATAATAATAATAATGCTATGTTTACAACCGAAATCAAAAATGCAGTGTATTAATTTCTCATTAAGCATCTTTTGCATCCATATTGGCTCATCATCCCATATCCCGGTGCCAACGTCATTTGAGCAGACCAATGAAACGCGCGTGCGCGTGCTGAAAACAAGTTCCCCGAAGAACCTGGAAGAAACACTGGACCCTCGCGAGTCTATGGGCTCGTCAGCCGAAGCAGCACACACAACTTTTACACGGGCTGTGTTTATTTCCACGAGCTACGCGGTCTCCGGAGCGAAGTTACACTTCAGAATTCAGCACTGGCGCTGTCCAGCCTCCGCGCCCCACAAACAGCGCTGTTTCCTCGGCTGCGGAATATTTGTTTGACGGGTTTACACCATAGGTTTACACACACACACACACACACACACACACACACACACACACACACACA
>CAIGQV010019090.1:6062168-6088459 GCA_903798115.1 Danio jaintianensis
CTATCTATATATATATATATATATATATATATATATATATATATATATATATATATATATATATATATATATATATATATAATTAAATCATATGACGGACAACTTTTATCCAATTACTTGTTGTTTTTATTTTGTTTAGTCTGTTCAGAATCACGGGATAAGTTGTCAATTAATCATTTAATAAAATAGGAGCTTGTATAGTTCAAGTAAAAATGAGCCTGTGAAAAAAATGTTTAAAAAATACTATTTTTGTCCTCCATGGCCAGTAGAGTTCCACTACCTTTCCAGTAGTTAAATGCCAATCAGATGTAATGAAGCTCAGAGTACTGAAGCAAAGCTTGAGTCAGATACACTGGCAAGGTGACATCCTTTGGCTCTTCTGATCACCCTGTTTCTAAATTCAGCACCTCAGACTCTCTCCCCCATGCTCATATCACAGTCCTCACTTTCCTCAGAGACGCATGTCACAATTTGAAGAACAAAGATTGAGGGTGTCAGGTGCCTACGCAAGACTGCGATACATTTTGCATCTGGAATGTCTGAGAAATATTTGGTCCCTTCTGTACTAGTGGCACAATAACTAAAAAAGTTTGGAAAGCTCATATTTTATTAAATGATTAATTGGCAACTTATCCCATGATTCTGAACAGACTGAGCAAAATAAAAACAACAAGTAATTGGCTTGAGGTTCTGAACAAAATATTTATAGGAAGTGAGGGGTCATATGATGTTTGTTTTTCATTCATTCATTCATTCATTTTCTTTTCGGCTTAGTCCCTTTATTAATCTGGGGTCGCCACAGCGGGATGAACCGCCAACTTATCCAGCATATGTTTTATGCAGCGGATGCCCTTCCAGCTGCAACCCATCACTGGGAAACATTCATACACACTCATACACTACGGACAATTTTAGCTTACCCAATTCACCTATACCGCATGTCTTTGGACTTGTGGGGGAAACCGGAGCAAACCCACGCGAACACGGGGAGAACATGCAAACTCCACACAGAAATGCCAACTGACCCAGCCGAGGCTCGAACCAGCGACCTTCTTGCTGTGAGGCAAACGTGCTACCCACTGCGCCACCGCGTCGCCATGTTTGTTTTTGACTTTTTCTATTTGTGTGTGTAAAAGATACGCAAAGTTACAAAACTCACAAAAGGATTTAAAAAAAAAGAAAAGGCTGATCTAGATCTGCCAAGAGCAAGACCTTGAATAAATTCTCCCTCACATATTTACTTCTCTATTTAAACATTTTTCATAATGCTACCCAAATGTCTGCACAAAAAAAGGAGGTGTGGTTAAACTGAGCTGAAACTTTTAGAGGACACATATATAGACATATATTACAAGCTGTTAAATGTGGCAGCATATAACCCTTTAAGTTACATTTGAAATAGTGAATTGATTTGTTTTTATTCTTGTTTTTATTAATGATTGAACAAATGATTCAATGACTGACTCATAAAGACTTAATTTGTTTCATTGCTGGATGAATCAGCATTTTGAACGATCTCTTGAACGAACAATTCAATGACAAATACATTTTTGAATAGTCACAAGTCACCACCTACTGGCATAACAATGTAATTAATTCAATCTTTATTTGAAGCAACAAGTTCCTTTTCTGTCGCTGCTGTAGACATCAGTGTTTATATTCAAACTTCATCATTTTTGGAAAATATTTTGTATTTTGTTATATTTCGTTTTTTCATAAATGTATAAACCGTATAATCACTGGATGCATGCTCAAAGGATCTGAATGTTTGCTTTTGTAAACATAGTTTTTTTTTTTTTTTTAAGATTGTGTGGCTGATAATTAAAATCTTTAAATGATCAAGTGCATCTTTAGTTCTGGAGAAGTGTTTCAAGAAATGCTAATTTTGTTATTTTCATGCTTGTTTTTTGTTTCTTGGTATGAACAAGAGATCAGTTCCAACTCTTTCCTCTGCAGGTCTCTTTTCACATTGCAATATTTAGCTCTGTTTGTGGGTTTGCGTCATCTCACCTCCAGAACTAGCATCAGCAGTGCTGTAACTGAACAGTGACTCATCATGTAACAGCTTTTTAAACCAACCAAACTTTTGTAGAGACACTCGGTCTGTATTAAAATGATATAAACTTTGAACTACAGTTGTGTCTCCACACCTTTACGAGGCTTTAAAATGTCTGACCCTGAGTTGCATTAATGAGACAGATTGTCAATAAGTATGTCTTGTCTGTCTCTGGATGGTTGATGCTACAGCAAGCAAGAAAAGTTTGAATAGGAGGAAGAAAAAGGAAGAAAACAAATATGTCAGCATGAAATATAACATGCAGATGATTAGATGAAGACTTCCTTACAATAAGGAAGTGCAATAACCTTTGTGTCAGCTAACAATAGGCAAAGCAATAGATTACTTTCATATCTGAAGTATATATAAAAAAAGTTTGAAATACAAATATTGTTGCAACAATTGTAATTAAGTTGTGTTTTTACATGTCTAACTAAAAGTTGTGGATGTGAATGTTGTTCTGGGCTATTGGCGACACTTGGTGAAAACATTTTTTATAACCTTTGCATTTCACACAATTATTACAATATTTTTGTATCTTGCACAAGGGCTTTTTATAGATTATTAGGGCTTTATTATTCATAAAGAGAAATAGAATCTCATATTTATAGTAAGATGAAATTTCACAGTAGATTGCGCAACATTTCTAGAGTGAAAAGACAAAATGGCAAAAATTTTACAAAAGCAAAATGTTTCCATTCTGTCACAGTTTAGCATTTCAAACAGTTTAAATAAATTTCCCTCCCGGGATCAGTAAAACGTTGCGCTGCATTCATCAAACCAGCGTGATGTCCACATATCATGACATGAAAGTAAACCACATGTAGTTTCAGATGCTGTAGCCCTGTGCACCACAGGAGACTTTAAATGAGCAGGGAATGTCAAGTGAGATTACTTCTATATCTGGTGACCTTTAATGGAAAGAAACTAATGGCAGGAGGTATAGTAGTTTGATTATGAAAGTGTTCCTTTATTGATGAGTCACTATACTTGCTGTCATGTGTTATTATGCACTTTCAATGCCCTTTTCAATGAGTGTGTTTACATGTGCATTCTTAATCTGATTATGCTTAAAAAGCTGATAATGGTAAACCTACGTGGGCATCTGTAATTTAATTATTTATATTATTCTTAATAAGACTGTATTGTGATTAAAGTGTTTACCTTTCAGAAACATGTTTCATTTTATATGTTACCGTACATAGATGGATTAATAGTACACACCATTACATCCCCACGCGACACCATCTGACGTCTCCTTCAAAATTTCACATATCAACATACAGTTCCTGTTCATTAAGGGCAGGGTGGGAATTATTTTTTTTTTACCCTCCTAATTAACGCTTGATCCCCCTTGAAGGATGTCAAAACAAGATATGTGGGGGTCAGCACTTTAAATAGTGAGAAGTACTTTGTTCTGATCTGTATCTTAAACAATATTAATTATTAAAATAATAGATAATATAAACATACATTTGAGCACCCCTATAACGGTTCATACCATTGTGAATGCATGATCCAATAGACACCATAGTGTTCAAAATACACTTTTCTTGTAAAATAGGTCATTGTTTCTACATACTGTGTTGCCTAAAAGTGAAGTAAAATTAGACGCATGGTTTTATATTTAAACAGACACCTATGATCATGCAAGTTAAACAGTAAAATAAGTGCAGTCTTTCATGGTCATCCATTTATTGGTGCAAGAATGCAAACTTGTCACTGTTTGTTTTATATAAAAATTGGTAATCTTTGAGAATAACACATCTGCTGAAAGGTTACTGTAGATCAGAGTACATTCATTATCTCTCAAAAATAAATGAGATGTAATTGAATTAAATATAAGAATATACTGAAGTATGCATATTACACAAACTAATATTACCAAAATAAAATGTTGTGTGTAAATTTGTGTTTTTATGAAAGCTTAAATTGCAGGTAATTATTTGTCCCAATATATAGGGCAAGCAAACTTAAAGCCATGCTTTTTGTTTATTGTGAAACTGCTGTCACAAAATGTGCCAAAAATTCATACACAATCATAATACTGTGATTAAATTGTGTACATGTCAATACTGCACTTTGACAATATGACTAAAATAGGATGCAATATATGACAGCCAGGAATGTGTCCCTAATATGGATTTAAGGGCATCCAAACAGAGCCAATGATTTGCAGTAATGGAGGATGAAATATAACACAAACTCTTTCTTGACCCAAAGACAGAAGCAGAAGTGAAAATGTTGCATTGAGAGGATCATATATGAGCCCTTAATTTAATGCTGACATGTAGAAATACTCTTTTATGGATTACATTTTTTTTAATCTATCATGACATCTGACATGTCACAAATGAAATACCTGGACTTAGATGCACAAATTAGTATGTTTTGATGGAACTACCAGGAAATAAACTGAGTACGTTATTAGCATATTGCTGTGCATGTGAATGTTCTTAATATCAGTCTCGTTGCTAAGTGGCGACTGATTTATCTGTTTTTTGTCCCGCTGTTTTACGATCAGCCCGTGAATGATGAGATGTGTGAAGTGTGTGAGGTTTGGACGGCTGACGATCTGTTCCCCTGCCGGACGTGTACGCGGGTCTTCCATGATGGCTGTCTGCGAGAGATGGGCTACCTGAGCACTGAAGCCCTGCAGGAGATGAGAGAAACGGCCCACACCACCACCGGCTGGAGCTGCTACTACTGCGTGAGTCCACTCATACACACCAAACCATAAACTAGCTGTGGGGAGCTGGTATTGTGTATATGAAGAAAAAAAAACATGATTTACCTTTAGTCATTCAGAAGATGCTTTTATTCAAAGTGACAACCAATGAGGAAGGGACAAAGTGATTCATTTTAAAGAGACAGTACTCCCATGAAGTGCTACTAATATAAACCTTCTGATTTTGTTAGTAAAATTAAAGCTAGAGTAGGTAAGGATTAAGAAATGTTTATTTCATTTTGAGGTGGAGGGCTCATGGAAAAGATGTGTTTTTAATTTTTAGTTTTTTATTGTCCAGAATGGTTTCTAATAAACTAACATCCACTGATTTCACTTATAGGAATCAGAGAATCAGTGCATTTATTTGTGTGGCTGTCCTAGATTTGTGTCTGAGTTGATATTTTTGCAAAAAAATATTATATTATGCTGCTTCTTGCATGTCTTTCACCCATTTTTAAGTGAAATGTCCCTTGAGTGGCAATAAAAAACGCATATATATGTTTTCTCAGAATCAGATAAGCATGTCTTTGTTGAAATTTTGTTAAGTTTGTTCATACATAGTGTGGCAGCAGTTCAGAAATACAATTGTAAATGACTTGAGCTATAAAGCTATTTCATTATTGCATCTCTAACGAGATCGTGTTAAAGAAACATTTGTGATACAAAATACATTCGCTGAAGCAATCAAGCCATTTACCATGCTTTTACCCTGATTTGAGCTTTTTTGTCATGCTATTTTACAGGGCTGATTTTCGAACACTCAAATGCATAATTCTGCACCAGATGAGTTACCAAGCAAGTTCACTATGTTGAAAAAGCCATACATACTGTGTGGAGACAGATGTGTGCTGCAAACATAAAAATGTATTATAAATCACGCACTATGGTAAAAGTGGGAACATAGAAATAGCTCTTTATGACATTTCTTTTCTGGTGTAAAAAGGCACAAGTGCTGTCAAATTTCTGCGAACAAAATTTTGGGCCAATGACTGCAGGTCTTCTGTCAATAGTGTAGTGATGGATCAGTACGAAGCATCTCTCTTAAAGAAGTTACTTTCAAGCCAATGAGGTTTAGGTTAAATAATATAATACATTTCTGTGACCAACTGAACATGTAGGAAATCTGTGAACATAATTCCTGGAAGTATGGACTGTTAATTAAAATGTCTTCATTTTGACCACAAGCGCAACAGTGAGTCTGTGCACCCACCAAAGCTTTTTCTGCCAGCTAAAATTGCCAGTCGCTCTTCTTAAAATGCCCAGATTTGAACACTTGATTGTATTTCGGAGGTGCAGCCTTCAGAGGCGTGGAGAATAAAATGTTTCTCTGAACATTATTTTTCACATTAATATTATTATAGTCCAGAGATGCCATCTGCTACAGACATGGATACTTTGAGGCCATCATAATGTGCTTCTCCATTGTTGCTCAGTCGTTTATAGAAGAAAGTGACTTTGGTGATATCTGACCCACACTTACTCAACTGTGATTGGAAGACCGGGTAAAACTTGATAGTAGCTGCATTTTTATCCTAGAAACAGTGCAAATTGAAAATATATCTAATGATAAAATTTAAATTTAGCCAAAAATGTTTTCACACTCCCAGGAGGTGGTCTCTCCTGCAATTAAAAACATTAAATTTACAGAAAAACTGAACCTTTTAAAAACTGTATTACCTGGTATTATAATGTGTTGTTGTCAGTTTGATGTCAAGTGGACAACACTAAACACAGGTACAGTATTAATAGGGTCTGAAACTTTTTGATCTTGTCCACAGCACATTCAAAGTGTGCTAGGCAGATGGGATTTAAACTATACTGTTGAAAGAAAAAACAATTCTCGAACTAGTCCAGGTTCAAAAACAAACCCACAGCTTTTGGAGCAGCTTTGCAACAAAGAGTACAGAAATTAAACCTGCTGTTCTCCACCCATATAGAAATCTGATTTTTGGCTATTTGCGCAAACAAAAAAAAAAGACATATTCAGATTTCATGCATGCATATAGGCATGATCTTATACTATTCCCTCAAAAAAATTCAGAAAGTGGTCAAAGGAAAAAATGAGACATATTAAAACACCAGGTGTAAACATGAATATGTCTCCCTTATCTACTTCTGATCTGATTAACTAGAACACATCTTATATAAACCCCAACAGAAGAGCAAAGTTGGGAAGGATAATAAGGGTGTTTATTGTGGACCATTTATAATGTGAGCCTTTTTTGGCCATTTTTAACTCTTCATTTGAATATCCTTCAAAAAAGTGCTGATAAGGTGATCAAACACATATAAACCACCAGTTGCCAAGTATAGATCCACTGATCCCTACTCTGTTACGCTCGTCCTAAAGGTCAGCGTGGAGATGAGCATGTCAAGATGATTGTGTTATGCTGGAGAGGCTGGGCTCTGTTCAAAGTGCTCTTTCTCCCAGCGTCTGGCACTAAAATTACAGAGTGGGCTGTCAAAGCGTGCGAGCGTCCTTCAAAGTGAAGTAGAGCGCTTATCTCTGTCGCACAGGCTGCTAATGCTTAAATCATTTGTTGAGAGTGTAAGACATTTTTGCAGCACTCTGAAGCTCCAGACTCACTGGTTTCTAACCAGACTCACACCCTCAGATGGGCTGTATCCCTTGCTGCACTGCAAACATTAGCAGCTGTGGACACATCCCTCAAAACAATATGTGAAGGGTTGTGTTGTTGCTGAAATGTCTGGCACGTATTTCCTTGGAGGACTGATTCACAGCTTATGTGTCTGATTTTCTCACTCTGCCCTCGCTACAACCTAATCCACATGTGTGTGTGAGTGTTGATGTTGAGACTGGGGATTACACTGTTGTATAGCTTTCAAGGGACACAGATGCTTGGTTTCATCAGTAATTTTAAGTGTGTTTCAGTGTAAACTAGGGCTTAATGAAAAATGATAGCATCATGGTGAACTGTTAGCGTGAAAATTTATCATCACACAGTAAGTGTTAGTGAGAAGACCGTGGTGGAAAATTAATTAAGTGTCCAGGCTAGGTTGTCAAACTGATTTTGGCACTTGGCGTCAAATGCGGGGTTCGCCATTCAGTGGATTAAATACTGTGATTAGCCGTGTGACAGTTTAGGTAATTACAACCCTTTCTCATTCAAAAACAACAATAAAAGAGCTCAAACTAATATGACTCACACCTGGTGTGGAGATATGCTCATTAAAAAACTTTAAAAGCCATTGATTGTGGGAAATTTCAACAATAAAAATGGGAGCAATCACTGGAATGAGCTGTGCATCGTCCTGCTTGCTAACTGTAGCGTTTGCATGGATATAATTAGGTGATTCTTTCCCGGTGTTGTTCTGACGTCTTTCAAGGTTTGTGGTTTGAAAATGTCACCCAGCAGTGGTGCATTGTGCCGAAACTGCTGTGTTGTTTTTTTGTTTTTTTCTGTGGCTCTTCCAACTGTGCTTGTGTTCTTTACGCTGGTTTCATCATTTGGACTTCCTGTGGACCTTGAATCTCATAAGGTTTCAGTGAATATAAAGGCATGAAAATCGGTTCATCCACAACTGAACATTTTGTCAACTTATCCAGTATGACTTTCTTTTGTTGAACACAAAGGTAAAGCAAACTAGCTATCAACATTTTTCAAGTCAAAGAACATGACTGATTTGAGCTACTCTTTGCCACAAGGGTGTCACACCTGTTGCTCATTCTCACTCACCATCCACCACGCACCACACCCGTGAACCCTCACCTGAATACTAATCACCCGCACCTGCACCTGCAATCACCACTCACTATAAATACTCACCTCACTCACTCAGTCAGCGGCTGGAATCAGACTCGTATGGTCCCCTTCGTCTTCTCTCCTGTCTTCTTCTGCGCTCTTCCATGGATGTCCCCCTACTAGGTTTGAAACCCAGCACTTAAAGACACTTGGTTATTTATGAGGACAATGCCAACCTAGAGACTTTTATAAAAAAAAGCCATTAGTGTTTCACAACACCTATCACCCTGTATCCTTCCATTACGTCCAGATTATGATCCTACTCCCAATGCTCCTTCACCACCACCAGAGGAGGATGCACCCATGATCACCGATTCCTATCGCCTTGCAGCTTCCGAACGACAACGCCGGATTAAAAAAACAAACTCTGCCTGTATTGTGGGGAAGCGTCTCACCTCATCTCCACCTTTCCAGTTCGTCCGCCTCGCCTAATGGTGAGTAAAGTCACTCTCACCCCTACCGTTTCTTATATTCCTCATCTGAAAGCACAGCTAATCATTGATACTTGCACTTACCCCATACATGTACTGGTGGATTCTGGAGTGGCTGGAAACTTCATTTCGTCTAATTTTCTCATCAAACATAACATCCCCTCTGTGAGTAGTGAAACTTCCTTTAAAATCACCAACATACAGAACTAACCATTAGGCGATGGCAAAATCACCCACAGGACCCAGGAAGTTACCATTCTCTCGCCTCCTAATCACCGTGAGAAACTCATTTTATTGGTATTACCCCGTGCTAATGTGAACGTCATTCTGGGCAGACCCTGGCTTGCACAGCACCAACCCAAGATTGAATGGAACACCGGAGAGATCTTGGAGTGGAGCACGGCCTGCAAACAACGTGGTCATCTTACTTCCCCTGCTAGTCATAATCTGAACCAGAATTCCCTTCACGTCCACAACACCACTGTAGAAAGCGCTGTCAGCTCCACATCCAGCAATATTCCGGCCATCTATACTCCCTTCCAGGACGTCTTCAGTAAGGAACGAGCAACTCAGTTACCCCACATTGGTCCTGGGATTGCAGTATCGACCTACTGCCAGACACCAAACTGCCCCACGGAAGAATCTACCCTCTCTCTCGTCCAGAACACATTGCTATGGAGAGCTACATCCAGGAAGCTCTCCATCAGGGGTTCATCCGACCCTCCACATCACCAGCTGCCTCCAGCTTCTTCTTCGTGGGGAAGAAAGATGGAGGTCTTCGGCCCTGTATCGACTATCGGGTGCTCAACGATGCAACCGTTAAGTTTGCCTACCCATTACCACTTGTTCCCGCAGCCTTCAAAGAACTCCGAGAAGCAAAGATATTCAGTAAATTGGACCTCCAATGCGCCTACAACCTCATACGTATCCGAAAGGGGGATGAATGGAAAACTGCCTTCATCACACCCACCGGCCATTACGAATACCTTGTGATGCCCTATGGCCTAGCTAACAGTCCTTCCATCTTTCAAAACTTTATGAATGAGATATTCCGAGATTTCCTCCACCAGTTCGCTATTGTCTACATAGACGACATTCTCATATACTCCCGTAATTCCACAAAACCAGAACCGCCTCTCCCTCCAGAACAAACCGAAGTCCTCGGTGACAACATCTACCGAGTCCAGGAAGATCTTGACTCCCGATGGCGGAACGGCCAACTCCAGTACCTCATAGACTGGGAAGGATTCGGTCCCAAGGAGAGATCATGGACACCCCGTAATAAAATTCTAGATCCGACACTCCTCGAGGAATTCCACCACCGACACCCAAATCACCCAGCTCCCCGAGGTCGAGGCTGTCCCCACCGCCGGTCCAGGGTGCCTGGAGTCACCCGTGGAGGGGGGGTACTGTCACATCTGTTGCTCATTCTCACTCACCATCCACCACGCACCACACCCGTGAACCCTCACCTGAATACTAATCACCCGCACCTGCACCTGCAATCACCACTCACTATAAATACTCACCTCACTCACTCAGTCAGTGGCTGGAATCAGACTCGTATGGTCCCCTTCGTCTTCTCTCCTGTCTTCTCCTGTGCTCTTCCATGGATGTCCTTCTACTGTGAATGCCAAAGCAACGATATAAGGGAAGTGACTGTTCTTATGTTGGCAATAGCCGTTGAACTGAACTGAACTACTGAACTGTGTGTGCTTGTGAGATCGCTCACCTTCTTCCACACCATTCACCTACTTCACCTAACTACTATTGTGCATATCACTTGAATAAACACCCTTGAAGTTTTACTCTTTCTTGTGTGACCGTGACAAAGGGGCACTAGGGTGAAAATGCTAATCAAAATAATTAGCAAACTAAACTATTTACTGTGACTTTGCATGACTTCATTATCCTTTATTGCTAAATATAGGACCGTTAATGATTTGTGCTGTACTGTGTTTCAGTGATAAATACAAATATGAATGAATGAATTACTAAAAATGTACTATAAAAATTACATTTATGTAAAATCACATTTACTTAAAATGAGTAAAATTCATTTACTTTTATTTTATCATTTCTACAGTCGTGTCATTACAGTGGGAATTTGAAAGATTGAGAATTTTAGACAAGGGTGAAAGATTTTTCTGCAGTTTTTATATGGTTCAAGTTGGTTATGCAAATGTGCCATGTTGACCAGTTTTGTGATATGTAGTGTGATTTAAACATTTCTACAATACAATCTTACCAAACCTTACCAATCAGTTAATAGTAAAGTACACAGAACCCAACAGTCGGCATTCGGTTTAATGGGAGTATTGCAGCTGGGGTTAAGTTTTCATTATGATTTTGACAAATAAAAGTTTTCATTATGAATTATTTTATTGACAGTTAACGCCTGCTTGTAGATGCTTAAATTGTACCATTTTTGTGAACAAAAAGCATGGTTGCTGTTTCTAGCTGGCCTCTGTTACACTGACCCCATCTCCTCCAGTTCTGCTTGGAGTACTACAAAAAGGATTTGAACCCAGGGCTTCGCTTTGAGAAGTGGGCACACACTAACTAGGTCACTATAGCCTGCAGCCTCAATGTCACTTGCTAGTGAGCCTCTTGAGGCAAGGGGAGTAAATTTTACTCAGACAGCTCCTGCTAGCTGGCAACTGTTTTGTGCAGCTTGCATATGTTATTTGAAATGTAACATCTGAGTTGAAACAAGAACAACAAAATACTGAAGATGACTAAAACAATAGTCATTTTTGTTTACAAGCACTAGTGTGAGCCAGGAGATTTTTTTTTATTGCTTATAACATTTGGAGATAAGAAGGACAGCCAATGTACATAACTTTTATGGAAAAAATGTAGTATACTTTGGGCTATATATGTGTATGCTTTAAAGGCTTAGTTCACCCAAAAATGTAAATTCTGTTATCAATTACTCACTCTCATGTTGTTCCCAATCCCCTGAGACCTTCGTTCATCTTCAAAACACATATTTAAATATTTTAGATTAAATCCGAGAGCTCTCTGATGTATATAAACAGTAAGGGTCATGAGATTTTAAAACTTTGTTTTTCTATGTTTTCTTTTTCTCATCAGGTCGTAGGGGTAAAGAGAGGACACAGTTGATGAACAAAGTAATTTTTATAGTTTGTTTTGGCACAGAAAAGTATTCTTGGAGCTTCGTATGATTAAAAATGTAGCACTGAAATGACATGGAATGTTTTTGGTTCAAAGTCCTTTTTATGCACTTTGAACGTCTCATGATCTTTGCTGTCTATGGAGGGTCTGAGAGCTCTCGGGTTTCATATAAAAAAATATTAATTTGTGTTCCAAAGACGAACAAAGATCTTGGGATTGGAACGACATAAGGGTGAGTAAATAATAACAGATTTTTCGTTTTTGTGTATATCAACAAAGGGGTGCCAATCAGTGCTGAAATATGTAATTTTCCATCCACTTTTGGATTAGCTGGCAACCAAAAAGCATCCATAAACTCCCTATCCATGAGAAATCACAGAGGACACTTCCAGGGGATCACAGACACTACGACTAAGATGTGATTAACAGCACTGCCAAACATTCGCATCTGTATACCCGCACAGAGTCTTTGTGCCCTCAGAGACCAGGATAAATCCCACCTCTCACTAAGCATTGTTTGCAACATCTGTTCTTCATTTTGAGGTCTCTCGCTGGTGTCTGTTGATAACAAAACGGACATAAAATCCAATCTCATTTCAGTGATCATTCTCAGATGGGGACAAATCATATCCCACAGTCTCCGCTAACGGGAAATGGAGGAACCTCTGAGATTCGCCCTTCCCATCTGCTCTGGTGCCATTGTTCAGATGAGTTCTCATCAGGCTGGCAAAAGCTGACTGAACATACAGCTACTCCCAGCGCTACTGGGCTCTGACAGCATTTGTTTGAAGGCAGAGCTTGAGCCAGGAAAGAAAATCTCATTCTGAATATGATATGAAAGGACATGCCATCATTTGATCTCAGGCAGCTTCTTTCTGCACCTCTTACACCTCAAACTCATTAGGTTCCCTAAAAGCCGAGTTAGTCTGGTCATTCATTACCCTGAGTTCAGAGATTGTTAGCCTTTTTAGAAAGATAAAAGGAGAAGGAGAAAGATTGAAACACCTGCCGCCGAAGATAATTAATGTAGCAGTGTTTTAAGGCTCAGTCTAAAGGGCCCAGAGGCTTTGTGCAGGAGTTTTTTTTTTCATTAAAGCATTTTGTCTTACATTTTTGTACCAGGGTTGTCAGTTTGATGTGTTAATTTAGAACAGTGGTCAATAAATAATCCACTTTTTGTAAAATCCATTTACTAATATTAAGTTAGGTTTATTTATTTTTTTCCTAAAATTAGCATTATTATAGAGTTATTCATATTTTGAAATACAATTATATATTTCCCCATTCCACATTGCAGTAACGTCCTGGTTACGTCCGTAACCCACGTTCCCCGAATAAGGGAACGGAGACGTGCGTCTGTAGAAACAGACTATGGGAGTACGTCAGATGACCAATCACTCTGAAGAGTAAGAAAACGGGCCAATGAAATGCCAAATTGCATTGGCAGAGCTCTGCTCCACAGCTGGCAGCAATGAGCTATCAGCGCTATATAAGCTGCACGCTGTGGAGTGAGCCTCAGAATTTGCCTGCTGAAGAGCCGATCACTCAGCTAATCAGCTGGAGACTCAGCTGCTGTGGCAGTGGAGACGCACGTCTCCGTTCCCTTATTCGGGGAACGTGGGTTACGGACGTAACCAGGACGTTCCCCTTCATACGGGAACTTCAACGTGCGTCTGTAGAAACAGACTATGGGAGACTGTATGGAAAACGCCACTGCAGCTAAGCCCGTCACACTCCTGATGTGAAGTTTGCCAAGCATAGCGTGGGCGCACAAGCATCACCAAGAGCGCAACCTTCCAACGTCTCTTAGGCCCTTAATTACCATTACATGGGAATAATTATAATTTAGATCAGGGGTCGTAAATGTGCTTTTACCTAGCTAATATAGTCTAGGGATTTTAGAAATACGACAGTACGTTGGGAAAGCGTGCCAGTCCCCGAAGGGGGAGGACGCTGCGGAGGCCACCTGCTACCCAAGAGGGGAGACTTGATGGCAATAAGGACATATGGACTAGCCCTATGGAGGGGGAGTGCTACATATGATAAGCTGGTTAGCGGGTAGGGAAGATATGGGTCCGCCTGGTCAGGGGGAACACTCCGTGGCTGAATAAGCATATGGGATCACCATCGGGGACCGCGCATAGCTGGCACCGAACCTCAGCATGTGGGTAGACCAAGAGTGGGCATACCAGACATCACACTGAGCCAGGCACCCGGCTCCTCCGCTGAGTCGGGTGCTGGGGGCCTCGGAGGAATTCTCTAGGGTTCGCCAAGCGGGAAACTTACTAGCAGAATAGAAAAGGCGCACGTATCTCCGGGTTAGGGAGCATGGCGCAGCAAGCGTTTTTGACACCGAGTTTAATTTCGTCCCGATTGACCGGAGTGACCCAGTAATCGGGAGGAAACCGACTCCACTCGAGGATTATAAATCTCGTGAATGTGTTAGGTGTCGCCCAGCCCACAGCTCTGCATAATCTGTTAAGAGGCGCTGCGTACTCACGCCGAAAAGGAGGCACCGCTTTTTTTTTTTTTTTTTTTTTCAAAGTGTGCTCTCTCTCCCGGGGGACACAGCTTGCCCTGGCACATAAGGCGAGGGCAGTGGCATAACTATAAAATGGACCAACCTCTGCTTTGATACGGCACTTCCCTTCTGCCGATCATAACAGAAAAGAGCTGCTTAAAGACGTGTCACATTAAGCGCAATGCGCGGACATACAATAAAAGGGCTGGGTCTGCCTCCTCCGCAGACAGCGCTTGCAGGCTCACTACGATACCCGTGGATCTGCGATACCCGTGCCCATCATCCGGAGATAGGAACCACCGCATCCAGAAACGCACAGTCAGAACAGCGTCTTGAAAAAGACGTGTTGATTGACTGTGTTGCTCTCTTAGGGAATCTGCTCTTTTAGTGTGAAACTGCTCTTTTGTGAACACCAGCGAAACGCCCAGGGGACAGGAAGCCCAGATCAACTGCCGCTGTCGCGTCATCTCCCGCACTGGTGAGTAAACTGGTTTCAGTCTTGAAATCAGGTTGGCAGATAGAGTGTCTTCAGTCTCGTGAGAGGGTCTGAAGCAAATAAATTCTGAGGCTCACTCCACAGCGTGCAGCTTATATAGCGCTGATAGCTCATTGCTGCCAGCTGTGGAGCAGAGCTCTGCCAATGCAATTTGGCATTTCATTGGCCCGTTTTCTTACTCTTCAGAGTGATTGGTCGTCTGACGTACTCCCATAGTCTGTTTCTACAGACGCACGTAGAAGTTCCCGTATGAAGGGGAACCTGCTTTGACATTAATTGAAGGGGTAGTTCACCCAAAAATAAAAATCCATTTACTCACCCTTTACTTATTTCAAACCTTTATGAGTTTCTTTCTTCTGCACAAAAGAAGGTATTTTGAAACATGTTGGAACCTGCAACTATATTTGTTTTAGGTTTTGAGCATTTTTCAGAATTTATTTTTGTGATCAAATGAAACAACGAAATTCATAAAGGTTTGGAATCACTTGAGGGTCAGAAAATAATGAGCAAATTTTATTAAAACATAAAGAGCACTTGTTAGTTAACTTTAATGCCATTTTCCAATTTGATGAAATTTGTATCTATTTAGATTACTTAATGAACTGTGAATTGTACATGATAAACAAACAAGGATCAATAAATATGGTTAAATATTGCTCATTGTTAATTTATGGTATTTACTGCATTATCAGTTATAGCAAATTATCACATTAGTTATAAGCCTTAAAACTGACACATGAAATGAATGCTTCTATAATGTTCAGTATAATGCACAAATGATACCACTGATAACAAGAGTTTCTGAATCCTACTTACAACCCCTTTCATGATACATAAATAAATAATGGTTTTCATTGTACTATATTAGCTCTATTATTGAAATTGAATTTCCTGTTGAAACAGGAAGCAAGGAAGCAGTGTAATGTAATATTCTCTTTAGAGTGAAGTGGCTGCTCTACCAGAACTGAAGGACTCTTCCTCTTCATCCCTCAGGATAATGTGAACCTGCTGCTCACTGAAGAAGAGATGTACAGTCTGATGGAAACCTTCAAGCAGTGCAAGATCATTCCAGGTGTTTTTCTCAGTGCTTTTTTAAAACAGAGATGTGGTTTAAATATGTGCCTTTAGGAAGCTAATTAAAGGTTCTCTAATTTATCACATCAGTACTGTAATTAGGCCTGACCTGTTTTCATTGATTGATGATGCAGTAACTTCCCTTTCACCTACTTTCTGCTCAGAGTCATGTCTCGTGTCAGATGAACTCCTGCAGTACAGGCACTTTGTGACCAAGCAGCTCTTTGAAAGAGACTTGACCGATGAAGAGGAAGAGGAGGTTCTGGCCCAGTTTGCAGCTCTGGATCCTGAAAAGAAGGGTCAGATTGAGTGGTCTGACTTTCTCTACCATGAGTCACTTTCAGTGCTGCAGAAGTTCCGGACTGAGGTAATGTGGGACAACAAATTCAGCTGTGTGTTATTGGAAAGGGCACCCTTGAAACTGTTTCTGAGTGTATGTTTACACAACAGGGACATACTGATAAATAAAAAAGTGTGTCATTTGTATTTTTGGAAAGTTTTGCATACTAAGGCAGTGTTTTCAGAACGAACATCATTTATATGGATCCATGAAAATGACTAAAAAAGCTGTATTATCCTTGCCAGGCCAGTAGTTGGCGATGTCAGTTTGTAAAGAAACAACCACTTGCATTATGTGCACAGTCCTGTAGTCACTGTTGTTTGGTATAGACTGAACATGAAACATACATGCACATGATATCTTTGCTGCTTACTAGGAGACAATAAAGTTATTGTTTTAAAAAAAAAGTATGACACCTATTTTCCAAAGAATAAAATTGAAAAGATTAGATGCAAAAGCCTCTAAATGCTATCTGGAATTTTCTTTTAAAATTAGGATTTTTTTCAGACTCCTGGTTCAGTAGTTTCACATTTATGGCAAATAATAAGTTTTAAACTCCATATTTAAAGTGAAATAACTGAACATAAACATAGGAGCCTGAGAAAATGATACTTAGAGGCTTTTGCATTTGATTGCTTCAATTATTATGTCACTATACATTATGCACTTATTCGTTATTTATATATTCATATATGCACAGGGTTAGACAGAATCTACAGACTTTTTTTGCTGTTTCTGCTATTTTTGCAGAATGATTTTGAGAGTGTAGATGCTGAAAACCTATCATATAAGTTAACTTTTATTTTAGTTTATTTATTTTAGTTTCATTTCGTTTTTGTTTTTACAATTAAAATCCAGAACCAGAACCAGTTTAAAACTACAGCAGATCTCTAATATAATATATCTACTAAAAGACAGAAAATATTACTTTAGAACTTGTAATGTACATAAATGATCTAAAAGTGCATATTATTCAATATTATTACTGAAATTAATAGAAAAACTGATTAAATATATATTTACACACATTTACATAAGTAAATAAATATTTCTGCATGCGAAGATTCCACATGGGACAATATAAATATTTATTACATATAAAATCTATATAAAAAGGGTATAAAAATATGTAGTCATGAACAGCTTTGAACATGGCTCTACTAGTCCCAGAATTGATTTTATAAGTATTTTTATGTTTATTTTTAGTATTAGTAGTAGGTAAATTGAACAATCAAACAATCACAACACATTATTCTGTTTTTCTTTTGCAATCCAGAATTCACTGGTGCGAATCCTCACAGCAAAGGAGAAGGACCGAGCTCGGGCCCTATTCCAGAGTATAGATCAGGACAAAGATGCCATCATTACTGCTGGAGAAGCCAGAAAAGCCCAAACCTCCTGGTTTCAAAAGACCAACAAAGAATCACAGTCATGCAATGTCAGGTGAGCCAATTATATAAGAGTCATTGAGGTTAATCACAGTTAGCATGATATTCCTAAACAGTTCTCAATCACGACCACTTACATAATCAACAATAAGCATCGGACAAACACTTGAAAATCATTTCGGTCACTCGTCCAATTTGCCTGGCCTAGGGGAGCAACAAATCAGATCAATCTTGACAGTTTTTATAGCTATGTCATGCTGCCAGTGTCTGCACAAGCTGCTAGCCAATGCTAACTGCTCTCACTTTATTAGCATGTATCCCCTCATCTCTTCTCATGAATTACAGGCTAACTTTGCATTCAGGAACTCTGCCGAGAGAATTTGAATCATTTAAGTAGTGCATTTGCTGACAGTTCTGACATTGGGATTAATGCGTATAGGGTAAATTAGATGATATAACCATCAGAGTAATTCGTCTGTGGAAGGGAAGTGGAAAAAGTTTCTCAATGACAGTCTAAGATCAGGGATGCAGACTGACTTTGACAGAGCACACTGTGCCGGTCGTATCATAATTCAAACCTCGCTTTAAACCCAGAAGTCAGTATAATGCATATTTGCAGTGAATTGTGGGGTAAAATGGAGCTAGGTACTTGGATCATTTGTCCTTCTAAATCCTTCAAGTGCAATAGAACAGTGTTTATTTGAAATAGAAACATTATCATAAAAAAATCATACTGGTCCCAAATATTTGGAGTGGCAACATGCAAAATTTATATTTTTAACAATTGAGTTGATCTTTGAATTTAGTATACGGGACACTCTGTTTTGACATCATCCTACATGCCTTATTGTTTTTTTCCCAAACCATTCATCCCATCATTTTCACTACTTGAATGTCCATTTGCCCTGCAGACTCATGGGATTGTGTTCCCCTTTGTTCAGTATGGGGTAAGTCACTCGATCTGCATGGGCCTCCCCTGGAAACAGCATACACCGTTCCCTGTCATCACCATCAATATACTCATGATAATCATTATCACCTCTATAAGTATTCTGTAATGCAGGCCAAGATATCAGTGGCTAAAAATATCAAAGCTAACCTGGGTCGTATCTGACTGTAGTGGCTGTTTCATTTGCTCTGCCTGTATGGCTTTATTAGATGAGACCTTGCGCTCCCATTATCGGGATCAAAAAAGGGGCTCTTGTTCCCCTCAGAGAAGCCCTTAAGGACATTTTTCATCAGTTTTAAGGGGCACAGCTGGTTAAATGAGCTCTTGAGTGTGCGGGTGCATGGGGTTGTGGGTGTTTACGTGTATGTTTGGCACATTCATGGCATGACTAAGCTTGCGTCCTAATTTACGCTCATTAAAATCAACTGAGGGCTTGAGATCAAAGCCGACAGTCTCGACTCTGAGCCATCCCAGTTCTGCAGGAGATGTTTAGGTTGCTCTGGTCATGGTTGCATATGCTCGTCATTGAAATTAACTACAGGATGTTTTTGTTTCAAATGAATTTTTTTCTGTCAATAGAGTTTGTCAAATCATTTCTTGTGTTCTGAATGGCGTGCAAAGTCTGGAGTTTGTGAGACTTCCGTACGTGCAATTATTGCAGGCCATTCAGAATTGAATTGAGAATTCATTGCGATTCCAATTCAAGTCCTGAATGCATGTTTTTGCACATGAGTGAACTAGTTGTGTCTTGCCGGTGGCTGGGTATTGTCTCTCTGGGCTCTGAGATGTCATGAGAACAACAAATTAGAGTTTAAAAACCCAGAGGCTGTAGAAGTGCCGCCTGCTGTGAGCTGTCCGGTGATGTGCGTGTCTGTGTGGGAGAGATTGAATGAAACAGCATGTCTTTCATCTTGCTTTCTTCACCTGCAGCATCAGCCATGTTGGGCCGATATCTGAGAGCAGTCCTGCCAGCTCCAGCAGCGAGAGAAGCAGAGATAAAGCCATGGAAAATGACAACAGGTATATGTGTGTTAGTTTAGATTTCAGGAGGTGTAAAGTTAAAAAGTATTCTAGTTCTTTTGTTTACACATATGTTAGCATCTGTTTACACATCTGTGCACTGTCTAATGCAAAGCCTTTAAAGTGTACTATATTTGACCGTGTGCTGTAACGTAGCAGTTGACATATGTGCATTGTACAGTGTGCATGCTTTTTCTCTTCAAAGGTTATGAGCAATAATAACGAGGAATAACAATAATATTCCAATTGTGAGACAATGATAAACAAACGAAGTAGTGCAAGAACAATTCAAAGCACATGTTCAAGCTCAGTCCACATCATACAGGTAGTGAACTGTAAAAATGTGGTTGTGTGGGAACTGTTCACATATATCTAAAATAAAGGTACAAAGCTATAATTGAAGTGGTACCCTTTTATATATGTACACTTATGGTACTAATAATACTCATTACAGGGTTCCCACAGGTCATGGAATTTCTGGAATATCATGTAATTTTAAAAGGTTTGTTCAACACATTGAAAGTCAGGGACACTTTTTGTCCAAGTCATGGAATATCAGGGAATTTTGTTGTAGTTTTTTTTATCACTTTGTTTCTCATGGTTTGCATATTTTTATGTTTAGGCTAAAATGGCCTAGCTATTATGTTTAGGCTGCAATTTTTACAAAAGACCCGACAACAACATCCAAAGAACTGCAGGCCTCACTTGCCTCAGTTAAGGAGAGTGTTTATGACTCCACCATAAGAAAGAGACACCATAAGAAATTAATTTCCCTTGTCAGCCTGCAATCAAATGCAGTCTAATGCAACGAGGCTGTACCTGTTAAAATACAGTCTGTGGCTGTTTCTGGTTAGTGCTCAACCAGTACCTCTTGGATTTCTTGGGAAAAAATATCTGAGTATCTGATAAAATATCTGATATCTGGTGCCTAAAATGATTTTGCAGTGCCACGTCTCAAAATTTGTGGCAATACTTTTGGCACTTATTGTGTTGTTTTGTGGTTTCTCTGGCTGACTGTGGGTTGCGATAATCTCATATGATGCATATAAAGTGGGTCACACGCCCAAAGAGAAGCCGTGTCTATGACAACTCGAGGTATCGCACAAAGAATGAGCACTTTCTATTCTCAAATATAATGATATTTAATAAAAAAACAGTGAACAGTGTCGTAGCTGCCAAAATCTATGGGAAATATTTAGCAATTTAAAAAAACTGCTTCTAAATGTTATGATATTTGTTTGATTTTACTTTAAATTCAGCAATTACAGAATTGCAAAAATCTGGAGGGACTGCTCAACACAACAGCTGTCTGTTTTTCTATTTATTATATGTCATGGAAATTCAGCTTTTTTAGTCTGTGAAAGTCAAGGAATTTGACATTTTGCTTAGAGTTAAAAACCCTGTCTTATACCAGTATTGACCCTTAAAGTACAAATGTGTAGATTCTCTGTGTAGCCTTTTGAAGATCCCCTGTGGAAGCTCCCCTGTGATATCTTTTGTACCTTCATTTTTGAGTATACTGTTCTGATGACAAAATTTGCATGACATGCAATGTACACACCACCTAGGAAAACCTTAACAATCATTCAGAACACCTTGCAACAGAACAGAAATGCTTCAAAACACACACAAGTACCTAGAACAAATACCTAGAACATTTTAGGCATCCTAACAACCATCCAGAACGTATTAGCAAAAACACTCAGCATGGCCTTGTTAATTGAAAAGAAACCACTAATCACTTAGCAATACCATAGGACCCACCTGCAGGAAAAATGGCCTAGCAATGACACCCTAAACACCCTAAAACCTCATAGCAATGCCCTGTCAAGCAACTGGAACCCTTTGCAACTATGCAGTAACCACATAACAAACACCAAGAAATCACATAGAACACCTTAGACACCACATAGAAATGCTTGCAACTGCTGACAACCATCCAGAACACAATGGCAACAAAAATCAACCAACAGCATAAAAAATACCTAGATTGCATATCTTGCCTATTTTGAAAGAAATTAACCACTTGTTTTACATTGTTGTATTTTATCATGTTTCAAAACAAAGCATAGAGGCTGTTTCACAAGAGGCTGTTTGAGGAAGAGATTTTACAATGCAGTTGTGAAGCACTTCACTGTACATTTAGTTCCAAAGCAGTTTTATAAACATTAGTGTCTTACAAATCCCTTAGCAAGACAGCCAGAGGAAAACTCATTGCAATGTTAAACTAAATAGAATAAAAAAGTGAAGGGAGGTGAAAAACCCCCCACAAAAAATAAGCCAGGCAAACCCAACTTTTCTGATTAAAAGAATATGTATACAAATGCAAACAGTGCAACGTTTGTCTAAAAAGAGTTTTTTTCAGATGATGTATTAAGAGTTATTTTTTGGTTATAATAATGTTATGAAACGTTTCAGTTTCATGTTATATTAATGTTCTCACATCGTTATTTTAAACATTATTATACAATTCCATCCTCATTATATTAATGTTCTAAGAATATTTTTCTAGCATTCCAAAAACATTATTTTATAACATTATTTGCTAACATTTACACAACTTATAAGTAGTGTAATGGACTTGGCTATGTTCTATGATTCTTAATGATTTTATGATTGGCTTAATAGTGATTTAGCAGTCTCTGTTAACCCTGTCATGCGGTTATGCTTATCCAGACCTGTTACCTGGGACAACTTCCTGAGGGAGAGTGCTATCTACATTCTGGCAGCCAGGCCCAACAGCTCAGCCATGCACATCCGATTGCCACTCTAACCATGGCCACACAGCCTGAGACTTCCAGAGGGACTTCCCCGGTCCAGATTCACGAGAAAGCGGTGCTGAGGACTAAACCGAGAGTCACATGAAAGTCGAAAGCAAACGAGTACCCCACCACACTCAAAGACCGTACAAGCCATTTGATGGATTTTTCCTCTAAAAACACAGTCTAGCAACACACTGACAAATCCAATGCTCTTGAACAATTGCACATCTATCACCACTTCAGAGCTGAGCTTTGACGAGCTTGTATTTTGTGACCAAGTAACTGGTCCTGCTGCGATTTAAACACTGTCACACATTAGCAAAATTACAGCACCCGTATTTGCATAGTGTTTTTGATGTAAATGTGTCGTACCATTTTGGGAGTGCGGCTCTAGCCGAATTTGTTTTGGCATCAAAGTGAGGGCAGTGGTTGAATCAGTCACCACAAAATATGAACATACAGTAAATATAGTGGGAAACGATGGCGCCACACAGGAATCGACATTACAAAAACACCCTAATGAGGCTTCAAATGTGAGATGCTATATATAGATACTATATACAGTCTATATACCTATATATTATACAAATTATTGTACGTGTATTTATTCCCATACCTTCAGGGATGGATTATGGACCAGTACAGTGAGCTTCCAGACTGCCTCAATCTAACACTTTACTGACAGATGGGATTTGAAATGAAGATACTATAATAAAAGGATTTAGAATAATTTGACCTTTCTTGCACTGGCAAGGAAGAAATAAGAGAAGTTGTATTTCTTAGTTTTAACCTCCTTGTTGAATTTCTGAGTGAAACAGGATATTTCATAAGAAAAAAAGGGATTTTGATTTTATCTATGAGGAATGAATTGTGAATATGATCTTTATGTTCAGTTTTAAAGGGCACCTATGATGAAAATCCTCTTTTGTAAGCTGTTTGGACAGAACTGTGTGTAGGTATAGTGTGTCCACAGTCATACTGGGGTGATAGAAACACAATAAGTCTCTTTTTTTTTTTCTTTTTTTCTGACATTAAATATAGGATCCAAATCCCTCCCATTCTGCTTCATTCTTGTCTGATACTGTGCTGCTTATGCGTGAGACACAGCAGAAGAAGCTACACCCATCATAGCAATAGTGAGAGATCTCTTTGGCTCTGACACGCATGTGGGAATGGTGGGCAGGGAGAAGCAGCTCATTTGCATTAAAGGCACAGGCACCAAAACAGCTACAAAGTCAAAACAGCTCAAATTTCCAATACACAATGGTATAATAAATAATCTGATGGGTATTTTGAGCTGAAACTTTACAGACACATTCTGGAGACACAAAAGACTTATCTTAAATCTTGAAAAAGGGGTAAACTAGGTGCCCTTTAAAACCTAGTGAGCTGCCAACTTAGGCTGTATTTTAAGGAGTGCTGCTCATGCAAAAGCTGTAATAAGCAAAGCAGTATTGAAAGGTAAAAAAAAAAAGGTAATATAATTAAAAACAAAAAATGAGTCTGTTTTACCCAGTTTGGTTTATTGCAGTTTTGGAATAATGCACTGTTATCTCAGCAACATGCTAAAACCAAATGCTAACATATTGAAAGAAATAGTCTCATTATAATTAAGATACATTCTAAGATATCTCATTTTGACTCATAATACGTATGATTCAAATGTAAATGTATTTACCCATTTCTTTACTCCTTTTAGTGTATATTTATGGTCATTGGACTATTGCTTCATAAGTTAGCAACATGCTTAACATATAGCCTGTTGAGTTTTGTCCAAATTATGTAATAACTTATGTAAGTAAAATGTATTATTTCACCCACTTTTTTTCTATATTTATGGTTATTATAATTTTCCTTGTTAGCTTAACAGCATTCTAATTCCAGTCATTTGTATGTTCACAGTTGTGTTTCAATACTAAAAGTACAAATAAAAAAGTTGTAATTAAAGGTACTATTTTGTATGATTATTATTTTATTTTACTATATCCCCAAATATTTGTTTTATATTTTTATATGAATTATACCTATATTGTGTGATTCAGCAAATCATCACAGTTGCTATGAAAAGCTTATCGAATTGGTTACTTTTAAGGTTTCGAGTCTTAAAGCAGCTATGTCGCAAATATAGAACAAAGCAGCTCACTAGGTTGACATAAAATGTGATTTTAAGTGGCCGTTTTGGAACACAATGTTGTAATTAGATATCATGAGAGAAATCTTTTGTTCTTCCCTGAGAAAAAAATGCAACCAGATGGGGCTTTGCAGGACCATAATCCTTCCTTAATTACCTTGTGTCATGACTTGTTATTTTATTTTTGATTCTATGTTTCTTTAACTGACTAGTTTCTGAGTTTTTACGCTTTACTGGGACTGTGAAAAGTGTAACACTTGTAGGGGTGACATTGCTCAGTGTTTAACTAAAATAGCTGATGCAAACGTACAATCTTCCAAAAGACTCATTGAAATGCTAATTTAAAAGCAAGAGCCCTCAAAATGTTCTTAATCAGGTTTAAATTGTACTGCCTAAACAAACTGACTTGTAGATCTTCCTTGCTTCCCTCCTTTAGGTTTTTACTGTATTGGTGCAGAGGAAAAGACTTTCTAATATCTAAAACCTTTTTTTTATTTTTATCTTAAGCATAAATCAACGCACACTCCTGTAATATGGCATCTGGATTTACACTCATTATATCAAACTGTATGAGGGGTATAAACATATCCACTCGTTTATATGGTCATATCCACTGTATTTGCTTATAGAAAGTTTGTATTGGATTGCTCAAGGCAGTTATTTTAAGGGACTGTGCAATACTCTGAGTTTTGCTGATAGTGCTGGAAATAAACGCATGATGTTAACTCCAAAAATTATGGCCGGGTTGTGTGAGTCATTTACGAAGAACACAATCGTTTGTGGGACTGAGAGCTGTTGGAAAAGGCTGGGGGCACAAGTGTTACCTGTATACTACTCTGGTCTTGAGTCCAGCAGGAGTTCCAGCAGGATGCAAGAAGGATCAATGACAGTGATGGACAAGAGAGGACCAGGCCTGGATTATTAAGGGGTTTGATGGCCCAAAACATGGATATTATACCATGATTTACTCACCCTCAAGGCATCCTAGGTATTTATGACTTTCATCTATCAGTTGAATCAAATCTGAGTTATTTGTGATTGTGTTTTTTTCTTGCTCTACAAGGGCATTGGTTGGCTCAGCAGTCCAAAAGTAGTCTAATAAAGTGCATCCAACTATAACCAAATACATGGCTCCATGTATTTTTTTTTTTATAAGAAAAAATGTCTATATTTTATAAAAAAAAAACAGTTTTGTGTAACTTCCAGTGACCACTGTCTCTTGTTTTCCTCTCCTTTTTTTGAGGTGCACTTTTTTTTGGTGAAGTATTGGCATCTATTTGACAGGATTGCGTTTTTCTTTCTTTTGAGTGTGAAACACGTGCACAGTTTAAATCAACATGGAAGTGATGCAAAGAGAGACAGCTATAAGTTTTAAATATGGATTTTTTTCTTACAAAAATGCATGGACTGATTCACTCACTCACTCACTCACTCACTCACTCACTCACTCACTCACTCACTCACTCACTCACTCACTCACTCACTCACTCACT
>CAIGQV010019090.1:6097639-6109263 GCA_903798115.1 Danio jaintianensis
ATATGTATATATATTAGGCATGGACCTGTATAAGATTCTGACGGTATGAAAACCTTGGATAAAAATATCATGGTTTCACGGTATGACGGTATTGTGATTACTGCTCTGAAATATGTTCTTCTGAGTAAAAAAAACAACAACTTTTTTTCCTATTGAACACAAGATATTATATTTTAAGAAACATTTAAAAATTTTTGGAACAGTAAACATGTTAGGCTAAATAATTAAAATAAATCATTGACCTGCTATCTTAATTAGTTTACTAAACAGATTTCTTTACAACTTGAAAAGGCATCTTTGGATATCTTTCTTTTCTTTGGATATAAAGTAAGTAAGCCACTGCACTGTTCACTTAGCAGCATAGGATGTTGGTTTATAAGTGATTTGTTTCTCAAATGTTTGCTGAATCATGGGCTGACCAGTAGCTTTTGATGTGGAGTGTCATTTTCTGCTGGAGATACTGTTGCCCTAAAAAAACTAAATAAAATAATTGTAAAAAAAAAACAACAAAAAAACTTACATATACCTTAGGAACGGTATAACAGAATTTTTTTGCGGTTTTTAAACCTTGATGTTTCCAAACCGCGGTATACCTTGAAAACGGTTATCATCCCATGCCTAATATATAAACAGTTGACTTTTTAAAAAACTTTTCTCTTTTTTTTTAAAACACAATGCATCACAGGATAAAATCAGGATTAAACCACATTGATTACTCTTACGTTGTTTTTGGGTGAGCAGAGAAATCTCAGGTTTGGAAGTCTTGTTTCATGTTCTGAAGATGAACAAAAGTACAAAGATGAGTAAACAATGTCAGAATGTTCATTTTGAGGTAAACTAACCCTTTAATTTGTATAAACTGCAAAAGAAATGGCATTGAAAGCAGTGTGAGTTCAAAAATAAAGGATATACATTACCACAAAATTCTATGATTGATCGCTGTTTAAGCCAATTAATTGATTAATCGTTAACCTTAAAAATGCTAGACATGATCGCTTCACAATGTTATTATCAGCAAATGACATTCAAAACTCAAGCACTGATAATTAAAAGGCTAGTTGGATTAAAAAAAACAACAATAAATGATTGATCATTTAATATAACTATTTAATGATTAAATGCAATGACTAATAGAGGATGTGTGCGTCCATGTGAGCAAACAGATGAAGAGTTGAAAGTCCAAATTGTAGTTTCAGTGCAGCTTCGAAGGGCTTCAAATAAGACCAATGAATAAGGGTTGTAAAATAAAATAAATAAAATAAAAAGTGACATGCTTTTTAAACACAAATTCTAATCTTGCACTAGCTCTGCGATGCTTGTCCATGACTTCCGTTAAGTTGTTTGAAGTCCCAGAGCTAATGCAAGACTAGCTTTGTAAAAAGTATAACAATTACAGTTTTTAAGACATGAACATCCTGGATGACACAGGAGTGAGGAGATTATCAGAAAGATTTTCTAATAATTTATTGAAAAGCATTGATCGACCATCTTTAGGGTGTATCGATTAGATAAGGATTGCCAACAAATAATTCTTTGTCAATTAATCATTTGCATCTCTAGTTCAAAACCATGATCAACTTTTAAAAGAGACTCAACACATCTTGGAAATCCATTAGCGATTAGCATTACGTTAGGGATAAAGTACATCCAGTCGATTGTCATCACTGAATAAAGCCAGACAGGTTTATCAGCAAAGCAAGTAGATTATTACATGGATACTTTCCACAAAAAGTTAAAATTAGACACATTGTTCTGAGCTGTAATAGTTGATTAATTTTTAATTAAAAGAAAAGCTGACAAACAAATATGTTTTTAAAAATTATGTTTTATTCAATCACAAGATTGTGCCAAACAAGCAAAAACAGCATATAAACAGAGTTGGGAAGTAATGAAGTACAAATACTTTATTACTGTACTTAAGAAGATTTTTCTGGTATCAGTACTTTACTTCACAACTTTTTACTTTTGCTCGTTACATTTTTACGCAAATATCTTTACTTTGTTCTACTTACATTTTTAAACCAGGCTTGTTACTTTCGTTTTAATGTGTTTGGTTGCACGATCCTATTTTTTGCCATTGCACAGTTTGAACACCTTTTTGATTCAATCAATTTTCTTAATTGCAGCTTTTTCAACCCGTGTTGATCACACACTGTGCGTAGGCTAGTTTTAGATGGCTAACGTGGATGAGACAAAGGGAGTCAGCAATATAAACATGATTGATGCTGCCTTGTTTACACCAGGTAATAAGATGTGTTTTAGTCGATCGCATCGCAGGTAAACGAGACACATTCCTGTTCAAATTTGAATCTTTTGTCTACTTTCAACTATGGTTTACATAAATATGGATGTGAACGTATTCACTCATGGTCAAGATGATTTGAAGTGCCCGGATGAGCATGTGTTATTAGTTTCAGCGGATGTTAGCTTGCAATAACATACCATGGATCATTATGACTAACCAATCATAATCAAGTGTTCCAGGCAACTGTGTAATAAATGAATCATGTTTCTTACACTATTGGGATGTCTGTTTTTTGGTTACAGATCATTTGAAGCCCATCCAGCGAGCCGCTCGTCCTGTGTGACCTCCTGTTTCGATCACTATGGGGAACACAAGCAGTGAGAGGGCAGGCATGGGCCAGGAAAAGGACAAACGAAGGGATAGTCGAGGAACTAAAGAAGGAGATCGTCCAAAAATCCTAATGGACAGTCCTGAAGATGCTGATATTTTTCATGGGGAGGACATGAAGGTGTCTGTTGGCTCACATTTATTGGTTTGCTCGTGAAGAGATTTAATTGTGTTGTAGATTTGGAGATAATGTGTTTTGTTTTTATTAGGCCCCTTTAGAAAAGGAGGAATTCATTGAATGGAGACCCGACCTGGAGAGCAGTGAAAACACTGACACTTTAGATCGACCCACTGTGTTTCGCTGGACAGGAGCTGGAAAGGAAGTGTATATTTCTGGGTCTTTCAATAATTGGACCAATAAGATTCCTCTGATTAGAAGGTATGTGAATGTTAATGGTAAACATTTCTGCTCATGGAAATGAAGAAAAATATCAGCATTAGATGAAAAATCTGATTTTTTTTTTCAAAACTACCACTTTAAATTTATGAAGATTTTATAAGTAGTTTTTAGTTCCTTAGCTTTATGTTTTAAAAGTCCACAGATCATAGTTGTGTCCACTCACAACTGGATGTACGTAGATGTGAATGAAACACTCAATGCTACACAATGTACTACAAATAAAGTAAAATTTTAAATGTTGCCTGAAGCATTAATATTACTATCTGGAATAAAACAAATAATCATTAAAACTTTTTTTTGTTGTTGTTATTTTAACATTTTTTTGCTTTACAGACATTTTAAATTTACAAGAAATACCATGAGTAGTTTGCAGAACAAAACCAAACCATGTTATTTATAAACACATAACTGTAATTATATTTAAGGCTGTTGTTTGAGTTTATGGAGTCACGTTTATGTTGTGATATTTTGTATGTGGCTTATTTAAAAAAAAAACACTTAAGCTTGTATTTAAAAAAAAGGCATGTTATCTTTAGTTTTAATTTGTTTCTAACAAGATCTGGGAGCATTAATCACCCCAATATACCCAGTACACTGCAAAAGTGTTTTTCTAACTTATAGTTTTTTTCTTGTTTCTACTCCAAATATCTAAAGATTCTTAAATCAAGAAGCATTTTCTAGACAAGCAAAAATATGTAAGAAAATAAGTGATTTTTTTCTTTAAAAATAAGCAAAATAATCTGCTATTGGGGAAAGCAAAATAATCTTTTTTCAAAGTGAAAACTAGATTATTTTGCTTACTCCATTGGCAGATTATTTTGCTTTATGGAAAAACTCACTTATTTTTTTTTTTTTTTTTACTTATTTCTGAAAACAAACCCATTTTTTTGCTTGTCTGGAAAATGCTTCTTGTTTTAAGAATTCTTTGTTATTTGGGCTAGAAACAAGGCAAAAACTCTAACGTAAGAAAATAATTTTTTTGCAGTGTATACAAATTAAGGAACAAGGTGCAGGTTGTATACAGTATGCCCTAAAATATGCCAGTATCTTTGACTTACATTTTTTTCTTCTGTTTTCTTTAATAGTCAAAATAATTTTGTGGCGATTGTGGATTTGCCTGAGGGTGAGCACCAGTATAAATTTTATGTGGATGGACTGTGGACACATGACCCAACAGAGGTGACCAAGACCTCAATCATAACCACCACCGACATTACATATAAAAAAGCATTATAACATTGAACATTTCTTCTCTTCAGCCTGTGGTGACCAACCAGCTGGGCACAGTCAACAACATCATCCAAGTGAAGAAGACAGACTTTGAAGTGTTCGATGCACTCATGGTGGATTCACAGAAATGCTCTGATATGTCAGGTATGAACGTAATATCTGCTCAGTTCTGCTTTAAACATATCGATATGAAGGAATGCTTTCAAATATGGTCATTCATGGGTTGACTTTACTGATTTCAGATCTGTCCAGCTCTCCTCCAGGCCCGTACCATCAGGATGCTTACACACCCAAGCAGGAGGAGAAATTCAAATCTCCACCTATTCTGCCCCCTCACCTCCTTCAGGTCATCCTAAATAAGGACACAGGCATCTCTGTGAGTATCTGCAAAACACTGTACATTACATTATTGCTGTCAATATGACCATTTTTATTCATCTCTAATAAGTTTGATTTGATTTGGCCTATGATCTTCAATATAGAAAATGCAGATGGAACTGAGGAATTCAGTCATAATAAATTGAAATTCAAAAATGTCATTTGTTTAATTTGAAGTAATGATGACAGAAATATTATGTATTTTATATATGAATGAGCGAATAACCATGCTGATGAATACTATACCCAAATATGATTGGATATGAAAATGATTGGCTGAAAATCATGATCGTTTCGATCTGAAAGAGAAAAACTCATCCTCTAGCCGTTGTCACTGCATGGCTTTCACACTTGACATGGATAGCATTGTGCTATGAAATGTATGATCTATAGCTCGATATTTAATGTCAACAAAATGTGTTTGTTTTAGGGGCTTGAGTTTTTTAAATCAGTATAATCACAAAATTACTTTATACAAAATAATCAGTAATCAAGGGCGGCACGGTGGCTCAGTGGTTAGCACTGTCGCCTCACATCAAGAAAGTCACTGGTTCGAGTCCCGGCTGGGCCAGTTGGCATTCCTTATGGAGTTTGCATGTTCTCCCCGTGTTCGTGTGGGTTTCCTCCGGGTGCTCCGGTTTCCCCCACAGTACAAAGACATGCGCTATAGGTGAATTGGACCGTAGTGTATGAGTGTGGGTGTGAATGAGTTTATGGGTGTTTCTCAGTACTGGGTTGTGGCTTGAAGGGCATCTGCTGTGTAAAACATATGCTGGAATAGTTGGCGGTTCATTCCGCTGTGGTGACCCCTGATAAATAAGGGACTAAGCCGAAGGAAAAAGAATGAATGATAATCAGTAATTACTTCAATGCATTTTTTTGAATGTTCAGTTTTATCCCAGAATTTTCATTTCAGTGTATCCCTATCCAAACCTTTAGAATCCATAATATTATGAACATTGCTCTAAAATATATTCTATGTTTAACTGGGTCAAAATTGTATTACATTTGTATATACAACACAGACAAGTGGAATCAGTGTAATTTTCTTCAGAAGAAATGCAAAATTGCTCATGTTTTGCTTACGTGTCACAGAATTTGTCAAAAAAGTATACTTTTTTTTAGACTCCCATTTTACAATAAAATAGCCCATATTCCCAGATTGAACCCCTGATTTTTTAAATGAGTAGTAATTTAAATTTTACTTTAAGCAGTTAATTTACAATTTAAGGTCAAAACAAGCTGAGTCATATTAATTTCAGGCTAATAGACATTCGTTCTTGTTTTCCACCAGTGTGATCCAGCTTTACTCCCGGAGCCCAATCACGTCATGCTCAATCACCTGTACGCTCTGTCCATTAAGGTAAGAAAGCATCTTATAGAGCTCTGTCAGATGAAAATGTGTTGATCCAAAACGTGTTCTGATGGCTTCTTGTATCTCTGGCTTTCTGACAGGATGGCGTCATGGTTCTCAGTGCCACTCATCGCTATAAGAAGAAATATGTCACAACCCTGCTTTACAAGCCAATCTAAGAAACACAGCACTACTTTCTGGTTTGACTCTGTTAATATAGTATGTATTCATGTAAATAGGGATGTACAGAGATGCAAATATAGAGAAATAAAACCAGAGCAGAATGATAGAAATAGCGTAGAAGTACAGGACATATCTTTTTTAAATTTAGTTTTAGTTTTGGCAAACTTTTTTTGGTACACATTGCTCAGTGGGATTGGACCAAATTGAGTGAATCTGAAGCAGCGGAGGTGGTCTTTGAATGTGAAAATGAGTGTAAATAGAGCTTGATATAGTGATTATTTTTGTTTCATTTTGTGTTGAATTTTATGCTTGTGTAGATAGATATTAATATATTATTTTATTAAGTATTACAGTGCTTTCCTTGTTATTTAATAGAAAACAATTCTTCTATCGTTATTCTGTTATATTTGGGGGTCAAATTTAGTACAAAAATGTAGAGTTTAAGAAAACATGTTACATTTGAGAAACTAATTCTGTTATTGTACTTATTTTTTTCAGTTACTTGAAAATAGTATCATTTTTTTTATTTAATATTTTTATGTTCTGCATTATTATTCAATCAGAACCAAATACATATTGCTAACATGTTGACTTTTAATCTCTCATGTTCTCTGATATTAAATATCACTTTGAATAAATTATTCATCCAATTATAGATGTGTATTTTTGTTTAGGATGAAGATCTCATGCTTTTAAAACCATAAATGCCTTTCATGCTTTGGAATGCATGGTTTTCAGCTTTAATATTAGAAATGAAAGCTTAATTTCCCAGTGTGCATGTTACACAGTGTAACATACTGAACAGGATACTACATTTTGTTTAAAACATATACATATATTATGTAAGGAGTATTTGGACAGAAGGCCTTATTTGTCAGCTGAGTTCATGTGGATTTGATGATGCCTGTATATGGATCAAAATGGAGATGAAAAATGTTTGTTTGGTTCAATGGTTTTGCTTCATAAGACCTCAATTTATCATCAGGAGCCATTAGTATTTTGTTTGCTTTAGTATTAGTATGTTTTTTTTTTTTTTTTACACTCAGTGTTCCAGTAGTGACTGATTGCATTTTTTGACTCAAAAAGGACCACAATCTTTTCTAATGTTTAGCTGGAGTATGAAAGTCACTTACGTCTTGGATGACCTCAGGGTAAGTGAATTAAATCACTTGCAAATGTTTTAAAATTTAGCAAATTTTCATTTTTTAACTGTCCCTTTCATTTCTCTTTTGGAACTGTTAAAAATGTGAAATTTGAAATTCATCGAAGAGTAGTTTTTGTAAAACATAATTTGTTTGAACATGCCATATTTTATTTCTATGTGCAATGAAATTTACATAAACTTAATTGTCTTAATGATATTTAACGGAACACTCCACTTTTTTTTTTAAATAGGCCCATATTATAGTCTCCTACAGAGTTAAATAGTTGTTTTAGTATTTTTTTAATTCATTCAGGCAATATTCAGTTTGGCGGGAGAACATTTAGCTTAGTTTAGCATAGATCATTGAATCGGATTAGACCATTAGCATTTGGCTCAAAAATGACCAAGAGTTTTGATAATTTTCCTATTTAAAGCTTGACTCTCCTGTAGAAACACATATAGACGGACCGAAAAGGAAAAGTTGGTGTTTTCTAGGCTGATATGGATAGGAATTATACTCTCATTCTGGAGTAATATTCAAGGAACTTTGCTGCCGTGCCATGGCTGCAGCAGATTATTAGCTGGAGTGAAAGTATAGTTCCTATAGATATTTTCCAATGCCAGACCATTGGCTGAATGGATTCGAAAATTGTAAAACTCAACTGTTTAATATGAGAGTTATAAAATGAGACTGTTTTGAAATGGAGTGTTCCTTTATATAGTTCACCCAAAAAGGAAAACTCATCATCAAAAGTCATCATTTTCTTACCCTTCACTTGTTCAAAGCATATTTGACCCCTTTCTTCTGTTGAAAGCAAAATAAGATATTTTAAAAAATGCCTGAGAACCATTGACTTCCATAATTTTTTTTAAATTGATGGATATCAGCTTTTTTGTGCTAAACAGAAGAAAGAAACTCTAATTTCATGCTTTGGGTAAACTATCTCTTTTATCCAATTGGGCCACATAAACTGTCTTCATAATAATGTTGAGGATTATTGTCATATCTCCCAGGATCAACTAAACTTTCAAGGATTAAAATGTTAATCCTGCTGGTTAATGGTAACATTTCAACAATTTCTTCCTCAGATCGCATCAAGTTTATCACAATATTATAAAATTCAATAAACATTGAACCACACACACACAACCAACGTGTCCTCAGTTCACCTGGAGCAAGTAACAACGTGTCTTGCTCTACTTATCACGTTATTCGTTTAAAGAAAACGTGAAGTATCTCTGTCATTACTCAGAGATTACTTGTTTAATTGAACAGTAATATAAAGGCTTAAGTAAATTACAGTCATAATGGGTTCTAGGATATTAGTATGGATGATGGACATAAATTGCTCATTTTTAGGTCACTCGTGACGCAAGTTGTGCAGTGAAGACAAGTCTGTCTGCAATGTAGGTGTAGGTCAAAAATGAAAATTACAGTTTAAAAAAAGAATTTGGGATCAATAATCATGAAGTAAAACTCCAAACTATGTGAATGTTGCGTTGTTAATTGTAATTGTGTTTAATCTGTGTTTTATTTAGCAAATTACTATTTAAACAAACCAAAAATATGTGAACATTTTGCCAGTAAATAAGACAAAAATCTTAAACTTAAGAGACAATCGTCTTGTATGCAAGGCATTAACAAATAAATAATAAAACTAAATGTACAATTTATGATAAGGTTCCTTTTGTCAACATTAGTTGCCTACATTAGGTGAATTACATGAATTAATAATAATTAATAAACCAAAATTAATAAACCAAAATGATTCAATTAAAAGTTGCATCATGCTTTAAATGGACCCAAGGCAGCATAAATAAATACATAAAACAAGCAAAGAACTATTGCATTCTATTAATAATTAATATTAACACAGGTTAATAAATACTGTAACAAATGTACTAATTACTGTTACTTAATACATTAACCATTGTTAAACATTCATTCATTCATTCATTTTCTTTTCGGCTTAGTCCCTTTATTAATCTGGGGGTCGCCACAGCGGAATGAACCGCCAACTTATCCAGCATATGTTTTACGCAGCGGATGCCCTTCCAGCTGCAACCCATCACCATCCATACACACTCATTCACACACATACACTATATACGGACAATTTAGCCTACCCAATTCACCTATACCACATGTCTTTGGACTTGTGGGGGAAACCGGAGCACCCGGAGGACATTGTTAAACAAATAGGTCCAAAATGTAATAAACTAATTAATGAAATCATGCATATTAAGCAAACTTTGTTGTTTATTATATAAAGAAAAGTATACATATGAAGCAGAATTATAAAAAAATGTATAATAATAATATTCCATTCAATCATGCATTTATTAAATAAAAAGAGTATGTGATCATATTACACTGGGAGTTAATATTTAATCTAATGATTTTTCTTATGACAAGATTTTTTTTAGTAAATAATTGAAAAAAGTTATATAGGCAAAAATATCTCAGAAAAAATGCACTGGGCATATTCTAGTTGTCCAAACATTTGTCTCGCATGTCTTTTCATCCATATGTTGATAAACCTTTCTTGCTGTTAAGCAATCAATATTTTGGTCTCATGGCACTCAAAAAAAAGCAGAAGAAATGCATTATTAAATGAAGAACTATGTTTTTTTACTGCCTTTCAACCTTTGCTTAAAAACAATGTCAGTGTGTTCCTCACATTACAGGATTCAGTCACAATATTATGGGTTCCAGTGTGCGAACAGTCCTCCAGTCACTAACACAGACTCTGCAGGACAGACCTTGACCTAACTATAGACTTACTTGTGCTCTGTTTTCAGTGAAGTATAGACAAAGGGGAAGCTGCCACTGCAGGATTGTAGGCCTAATTACCTAATTAACACCTTATAAAGCACTGTGACATGCGATTGACGTCTTAAAAAAGAAACAAACTCACAAAGTCGAGATCAGCAGGAACGCTTGGATTCCTGAACATTAAAAGCTTTTGTTTTCAATTGTTTAAACAATTCTTGCGTCAGTTTTGCAGAAGTCCAAGTTTGTGCCAAGGACTCGATGTTCTTGCTGTAATGGCGAGCATGAAAGTCCATAACTTGGGAAATCCTTTCATTTTTAGTGTTAAAATCAGGTTAGTAGCTGACAGAGGAACTGTATGTGTGTCAAATTATATTAATTGCAGGAAAAAATACATTAGATGTTGCATTTTGTCAGAACTTTAGTGCTTGTTTTGTTTGCCCTTTAAAGCGATAGATCATCCAAATATGACAGTTTTATGTTTTTAGCAGAATGGTCTATTACTTATTTGTAATATATATGTGTATATGTATATATATATATATATATATATATATATATATATATATTTGTAAATCGGACTGTAAAATCTGTCCTGTATTAATATGAATTCATTTTCTGTGTAGACTTTTTTTTTTTACAGGTGTTTTATCTGTTCTTTAAAATTTGTCCTGCAATCAGTGCAATGTGTTGTTTAGTTTTCTGCAACAGTCATACCACAAATTTGCCTGCGCTCACACTTTTCAGTGTAGTTTAGGCCTATTAATAAATGTGCTTAATCAGACCATTTGTTAATTTATATTTTCAGATATTTACTTTACACATTGGTTTAATAAATGCATTCATATTAGTTACTGATATAAATATCCATAATATTAATAAATATATGTAATATATTAGGCGGCACAGTGGCTCAGTGGTTAGCACTGTCGTCTTACAGCAAGAAGGTCGCTGGTTCGAGTCCCAGCTGGGTCAGTTGGCATTTCTGTGTGGAGTTTGCATGTTCTCCCCGTGTTTGTGTGGGTTTCCTTTGAGTGCTCCGGTTTCCCCCACAGTCCAAATACACAGGTGAATTGGATGGACTAAATTACGTGTACTGTATGAATGCGAGAGTGTATGGGTGTTTCCCAGTACTGGGTTGCGGCTGGAAGGGCATCTGCTGCGTAAAACATATGCCGGAATAGTTGGCGGTTCATTCCGCTGTGGCGACCCCTGATAATTAAGGGATTAAGCTGAAGGAAAATGAATGATTGAATGTAATACAGTCATGGCTGTATATCACCCAAAAATGTGCTCACCATTTACTCACTGCAAAATGGTTCTAAACCTCGGTGAGTTTTTATTAATTTTATGTCAAACAGAGAAGATATTTACATTTTTGAAATGGCTACCCATTGATATCCATAGTAGGAAAAATAAAATACATATATTTTATTCTTTTATCTTATTCTATTTCTTCATTTTTAAATCTTGTTTTGTGTTCAAAGAAACTCGACCATGTTTGGAAGAAATGGGGGGGGGGGGGGGGGG
>CAIGQV010019090.1:6117190-6143224 GCA_903798115.1 Danio jaintianensis
CTTGCTGTGAGGCGAACGTGCTACCCACTGCGCCACCGCGTCGCCCTATATATATATGATGAAAATACCTAAAATTCTGTTTTAGACATGCCATGTGGTTTCTGGTTTGAGGTTAGCATTTGAGCTATAGCACAAAATGGTACAAAATGTCAACAGTGTTAGTGGTTTAAATAGTTTAACATCAAGTTAAACAACAATTAGTGTGAATCAAATGTTCCTTATGTTAGCATTTTTCATTGTTTTACATTTACATTTTAGACACATTTATCCAACCTTTGGATCATAAGTCCAACTCTCTAACCATTCCACGACTGCCCTCACATTTTACATTAATAATATTTTCAGTTTACTGTAAATTATATATTTGCTGCATATCATTCCAATTCAAGGAAAATTAATGGAAAATGCTTGAAATGTTCCCACAATTCTCGTATGAGTCAAATTTTACATATAAAACATTATTAAACACTATAAAACTGAAATAGTTTACAACATAATTCATATAAAACTGATTTCTGATTGATTTAATTTTTTTTTGCTATTGAGTTTCACTTGCCTAAATTAAGTTGAAATAACACCATCTTAATGTGCAAAACTGTTATAATTATATTCAGTCACACCAATGATTTATATATTTTTGAGTGCAAAAGACATCACGCAGTATTGAATGAAGCTCAGTCTAAGAAATGCATTACACATACAAAGAATATAGACAAGACGTTTCTGACTAAGAATCAGCACAGTGCAGCTGTTGCTCAGGCACATCATATTATGAGTCATATAATATTTAATGAGATGTTTAATTCAGTCAGACTAAAAATGAAAAAAGTGAACAGGTTTGAAAGGGAGACACATCTGAATGATATAAATCACTCCAGATGAGGAAACGAATGACAAACTCACATTCCTGTTCACTTACTTCATCCACTCAACTAAATAAATCGCTAAAACTTGTGGTAAAATCAGAGCTTGAGGTGGTGGAGGAATGAGAGTGAGAGAGGAATGTGGCGAATGAGAGCTTTCCCAGAGTTGAAAAGACCAATTCTAAAGCTAATGAAAGTATAATAAATGAATGAAAAATAAAACATTCAATGAAAAAAAAATAAAAAAAAATACACCTACAAATAATAACATTAATAATAATAATTATTATTATTATTATAAGGATAATAATGTTATATATTTTATCATTTTAATCATACATTTATATAGCTTTTATAAATGTATATAACTTGTGATTTAATGATTTATATACTATACTGTTCCTATACATATCTTTCTATATAGAAATATATTCTGGTAGCTCTAAATGAATTCCTTATATTAAAAGATATTCAGAGAAACCAGAAAAAAGGTTAAAATAGACAGAAATTACAGTGATATTCTAAGTAACATTTTTAATAAACATCTGGAAAAAATTAATAAAACTGAAATTAGTGGTGAGTGTGAAATATGCTAAATGAATAGAGCACAAGTACAGTCTGTTTTGGAGATAAAAACTTGATTTTGAACAATAACTGGTAAATCTTTACAATTACAAACAGGCCTGTTGTGAACTCTGAGGTTGTTAATCAATAGTACGTTTTTTTTGTTTTGTTTTGTTGAACCCATTTATTTGGATCAACTCATCGATAGAAACTGAATCTCAGGTATGATGTGTGGGATAGTGGTAGTACAATAACCGAGAGAGCTCAAATGTAAAGTTAAGAAAACACATGCAAATAGAAAAACCCTAACAAATTGAGAAAAAATCTTTATCAATTTGACAACGCAAGCACACACAAATTCTCACAACACATCCAAATACAGAAATGCATTGCAAATAGCGCAGACGACAACGGAACTGTGTCGGGTCCCCCGAAAATGTGCAAACCCTTCCTGTTTAGAATCTGCTCATTTAGGTCTAAAAGTATACAAACATCAAACATCGTTTGAGCAGGACATTAAAATAGACAAACAATTCACCTCTCAGATCTCAGAGAACAGTGTAAACAGGAAGCAGCCCGGTTCGTCACTTTTTAGGGTCCCCTGTTTCATTCAGTATTATTTGCAGTGCGTATATTTGCATATATTTGCATGTGTTGTGAGAATTTTTGTATGCATATGTTGTCAATCTGATGGTGTTTTTTCATTTGTTAGTGTTTTCTTTTTTCAATTTCCATGTGTTTTATGCAGCAAGTTTGAGCTTTCTCTACCACCATAGTAGGGCTGAACAGTAAAGACCAATCAGGGACTGTTTTACAGCCTTTTGGTTGTAATTTGTTGTTCAGATTGACAACTCTTGCTTATATTAAATCCTCACACCTATCAGTGCTCATTCCTCAGGATCTTATTACTTCTTATTACAGGATTTTTTTGTTGTTGTTTCCTCACACGTTAAATGTGTTTCTCTTTTGATTGGGTAAAACCACAATCAGTTTGGGCCCTTGGAAGTTTCTGATCATAAAAAAGTTTTTAAAGTTTTCCATTCTAATTTGTTAAGTCGCAGTTGTCGCTGTTGTGGAATGAAATGACGCACAGATATATTTCATCATGAGGCCTGATGTTGGCTGATCCCCATCTAAAAATTCAATTACACAATGACGAGAGTAGATGAGGTGTTTGTATGCAGGAATGTGCTCGGATCATGTCATGTCACGATGATCAGCATATGAATCAGATCAAATTCACAAACACTGAATGACAAGAAGAAAAAACAATAAAACAAAAGTGTCTTGGGTTTGAGCTTCTCCACAAATTTGCCCTGATATGAGAATTTTGGAGGCTGTTTCTTCCTTTTTATGTTTTTTATATCGGCCTTATTTGTTACTAATGCTAAAACCAGACGTTATACTGTAACATTCCAAATGAGAATTAATTAAATATTAATAGTCCAACACATTTTAGGATAATATTAATCTTCTATTTAGGATGTGAACCATGATACACCTTTTCAAGGTAATTTGTAAAAAAAGCTAATTTTGAAATTAATATTGTTACTTTCTGTCACTTTTTATCAACTTAAGGCATCCTTGCTATAAATAAAAATATTTATAAAAAATATATATATGGACAGCCCATTACCCATATCTTTAGTACCAAACCAAACATCAGATAATTGTAAACAAAACAAAAAAACCCCAATAAAAGTTACATTAACAGGTTACACAACAACAGAAGTTGTCAGAACAGAGATCAAGCTCAGATTACTCCTGTAATGCAATCTGAAAGCATAAATAAATGCCTGTGAAACACAAAACAAGTCCACATAACTCCACATTTGGTTTGTCCATATTTAAATAGTTTTAAGTCAAGTGAACTATTGGGTTTGTCCATATTTGACCCTAAATCTAAAAATAACAAGCAAACAAGAAAATAACAAGCCAGCATTGTTTTAGATTGTACAATCATACTGTAAAGTATTATTTATTATTGTAATTATTATTATTTTTTTATAATAGCAAACGTTTATCCATAAAACTCTCATTAAAACTCTTTGGTGAACAAAAATAAAATGTTTTAACTCAACAGCCCAGCATTTGTTTTATAGTGAACATTGGGTTAAAACAAAATAGCCTTTTACTTTTAAAATGCTGGGATGTTGCAACCCAATATTGGGCCAATACATGGACAAACCCAACAGTTGGGTTAATCTTTTTGAGTTAAACTGAAAATACCCTTTTTAATACAATGGTTAGGTTTGTTCACAGTTGACCCATCATTGGGTTGGAACAACTCAGTATTTTTTAATTCCATTGTATTTTTAAAGTAATCCACCTCAAGAAAACACCTCTTTTGAAGAGTACATTCTATAAAATTCTTGGTCGTTTTAACCTTCACTCAAAAAAAAAAAAGATTTTTGCTGCTTGTTCGAACTACTTATTTTAAATGAGCCAAAACAACACAATTCTTGTTTTTTGGGGGGCTGGATAACTTAATTATTTAATGTTAAATCCACTTACATTTGTAAAAACAATTAAGTCAATTTAATTGATTGTGCTGGGACAACATGAAATAGTTGTGTGGAACCCAGTATTTTTACAGTGTAAAAAGTGTTCTGGGTCAAATATAATAACGTTGGATTTGTCCATACTTGTCACAGCGTTGGGTTAAAACAACCCAGCATTTTTTAGCGTGTACATATGTACAGTATTTCGGAAGACACCCATATAAAGCACGTGAGTGTGACAGTACAGACGGTTACTGTTCTGGATGCAGGTGTTGTGTTAGCCGAACAAGTTGGTTCATCATTACACACAAACTGCTGTAGGGAAGACACCTCTGAAATATATCAATCACCACAATGACAAGGGAGACGTATGAATGACAAACTCCCACAGAGGCAAGCACATTCCAGCCTGATGGCCTCAGTCCGCCGGGCCAAATGAATCACAAGAACTCAGCATGAAATCAAGGCTGAGCTGTGGGTGTTGAACAACAGATAGAGGCTTTCCCTGCCGTTTACCCGCTGGAGCTCCTTTCACACCAACCAGACACCAAACGCCTGCAGTATCTGTTTATGCAATATTGCTATTGAGTCGAGTGGGTTTGCCCTCTGATGCCAAGTCTCTGTGAAACAGGAGCGACTCATGCGAAAGACATTTTTTAGGGTTGATTTTTCTGTTTATAAAGACCAAAAGGCTAGTAGGTGGTGATTAGTATGCATATGTGTGAAATGAAGGAGAATAGCTCTCAGCTTTGACTTTTTTTTCAAAGTGGTGTACATTTTATTTGTGACCACGTTAATATTGGACAATAATTTTAATGTTTTTAAATTTTAATGTTTATAATGTTATGGTTATCAGTTTAATATGAAAATAAATTATTGGGAATTATGTACTTTGGCCTTGATTTGTTTTTATTCATTATCCGTATCAACCCAAATTTCCACCAAAATAACCAATAAATAAATAAACAAATAGAATAAATAAAAAATAATATATATAAAGATTCATTCAATATTTGTATTTTATTTCGTTTTTACAGTTACCGGCATCAAAATAAATAGGTGACTTTGGTGACCAAAGTTTATTTTCCCTTGTCCTAAAAGACTCTCCCAGTAAGTCACGTGTTGTAGGTTGAATGTATATGTTCCCCTTTATACGGGAACTTCAACGTGCGTCTGGAACAGACTATGGGAGTGCGTCAGACGACCAATCACTCTGAAGAGTAAGAAAACGGGCCAATGAAATGTTAAGTTGCATTGGCAGAGCTCTGCTCCACAGCTGGCAGCAATGAGCCATCAGCGCTACATAAGCTGCACGCTGCGGAGTGAGCCTCAGAATTTTTTTGCTTCAGACCCTCTCACGAAACTGAAGACCTACTCTACCAACCTGACTTTGAGCGAAGTTCCAGTGTTTATTACCAGTGTGGGAGAAGACGCAACAGTGGCGTTTGATCTGGGTTTCACGTCCCCTGGGCGTTTCACTGGTGTACTAAAAGAGCAGTTTCACACTAAAAGAGCAGAATTCCCTAAGAGAGCACACGGTCGAGCAACGCGTCTTTTTAAAGATGTCGTTCCGACCGTGCATTTCTGGATGCGGTAGTTTCCTCTCCCCGGATGACAGGCACGAGCATTGCGTCACATGTCTGGGGGTCCGGCATGTGGATGCGGTGCTCGCGGACAGTTGCTGCCCTCACTGCGAGAGCTTAACTGTTGCACAGCTAAGGTCGCGGCGCACCCTTGCATTAGGGTGCGTCACCCCTGCTGCTCCCCGTAATGCGGTTAGCACACGGGCAGACCTGAGGGTTACAGTGGGGGCTTATCCGTCGCCTTCGGGCCCGCGGACCCCTCACTCCTCAGCTGGCTCTGTCCAAGCTTCGAGTGAGAGCGCTGGTCCATCCCCCGGGATGGCCGCGCTCTCATTAGATGACACCGGGGATGTGATGTCCATCGCTGCATCGGAGGGCGGGCTAACATGCTCCGATGAAGATCCGGACCCTCTGCCACCCTCTGGGGTGGTCAGTGCGGCCTCGGATCTGGAATCAGACATGTTAGCCGTGTTATTCCGGGCTGCTTCGGCCGTGGGTCTGAAGATAGCTTGTCCCCCAGCACCACGGCCGGACCGCTTAGATGGGTGTTACGTGGGGGCTAGAAGGGCAAGACCCTCCAAACCCCCCGTCCCTTTCTTCCCGGAAGTACACAGTGAGCTCACGCAGGCATGGAGGGCACCTTTCTCTGCCCGGTCCTCGTGTGCTCCCGCTCTCACCACCCTTGATAGCGGAGCAGCCAGGGGTTATGAGGCGATTCCCCAGCGCGCTATCGACCTGGAGAGGTCCACCCAGACTCCCTTCCAAAGCGTGTAGGTTATCTGAGTCTCTCACGGCCAGAGCCTACACTGCTGCGGTACAGGCTGCATCCGCTCTGCACGCTATGGCCACCTATCAACGCTACCAAGCTGAGAAGTTGGCTGAGCTGCAGGGGGGTGGTTCTTCCCCGGGCTTAATGCATGAGCTCCGCACGGCAACCGATTATGCTCTCATGACCACCAAATCGGCTGCTCGTGCCCTGGGGAAGACGATGGCCGCATTAGTGGTCCAGGAACGCCACCTCTGGCTAAACCTGGCCGATATGAGAGATGTTGACAACGCTCGCTTTCTTAACGCTCCCATATCCCAGGCTGGCCTGTTCGGCGACATCGTCGGGGACTTTACCCAGGAGTTCTCGGTGGTGAAGGAGCAGTCCCAGGCGATGGGGGAGGTCATCTATCAGCGGGCTCGGAAAACTGCTCTCCCCGCTGCCCCATCCACCTCGGCTGCCCCTCGCCGAGGGCGTCCACCCGCGGCTCCAAAACCTGCTCTGCTTCCGCTGCCCGCTCCACCGGCTAATCATCGTGCCGAAAAAGAGCGGAGGGTTAAGACCAATCCTAGATCTGCGCAGACTGAACTGTCATTTATACAAAATGCCGTTCAGGATGCTCACGCAGAAGCGCATACTCCATTGCGTCCGTCCTCGGGATCGGTTTGCAGCTATAGACCTGAAGGACACGTATTGTCATGTCTCCATTCTTCCACGCCACCATCCATTTCTCCGGTTTGCGTTCGAAGGACGAGCATGGCAGTACAAAGTCCTCCCCTTCGGGCTCTCTCTGTCTCCGTGGGTTTTCACCAAGCTCGCGGAGGGTGCCATAGCGCCGCTTCGACTTGCGGGCATCCGCATTCTCAATTATCTCGACGACTGGCTGATTCTAGCCTCGTCTCGCGATCAATTGATTATGCACAGGGACAGGGTGCTTCGGCACCTCGACCAGTTGGGGCTTCGGGTCAACCGAGAGAAGAGCAAACTTTGCCCAGTGCAGAGGATCTCTTTTCTTGGGCTGGAGCTGGACTCGATCGCTATGGTAGCGCGCCTCTCGGAGGAGCGCGCCAGGCTAGTGCTTTCCTGTCTGAGCACGCTCGACAGGAACATAGTGGTTCCACTGAAATATTTTCAGAGGCTCCTGGGGCATATGGCATCCGCAGCTGCTGTTACGCCGCTCGGTTTGCTTCATATGAGACCACTTCAGCGCTGGCTTCACGATCGAGTTCCCAGACGGGCATGGCGCGCGGGCGCTCACCGGGTGCATATCACTCCGCTGTGTCGCCGCACCTTCAGTCCCTGGACGGATCTTGCTTTTCTACGGGCCGGGGTGCCCCTAGGGCAAGCATCCAGGCATGTTGTCGTATCGTCAGATGTTCGTGGTTCGGACCCCATCTGCGTTGGCATTTCAACTGCCTAGAGCTGTTGGCAGTGTTTCTTGCTCTCCACCGCTTTTTACCAGTGTTAAAGCAGAAGCATGTGCTGGTCAGGACGGACAGCATGGCAACGGTAGCTTATATCAACCGTATGGGAGGTATACGTTCTCGTCGCATGTCTCAGCTCGCTCGCCGTCTGCTCCTCTGGAGTCATACGCGGCTGAGTTCGCTGCGTGCCATTCATATCCCGGGTGAGCTCAACCGTGCAGCCGATGTGCTCTCACGGCAGCAAACGCTCCGTGGAGAATGGAGACTCCACCCAGGTACGGTCCAGCTGATATGGGAGCGATTCGGGAAAGCCCAGGTCGACCTGTTTGCTTCTCTCGAAAACACCCATTGCCAGTTGTTTTATTCCCTGAACGAGGCCCCCCTCGGCACGGATGCGCTGGCTCACAGCTGGCCACCGGGTATGCGCAAATATGCGTTTCCCCCAGTGAGCCTAATCGCACAGACTCTGTGCAAAGTCAGGGAGGACGAGGAGCAGGTCTTGTTTGTTGCGCCTCTCTGGCCCAACCGGACCTGGGTTCTCGAACTCACACTCCTCGCGACGGCCCTTCCCTGGCGCATTCCCCTGAGAGAGGACCTCCTCTCCCAGGGACGGGGCACCCTTTGGCACCCGCGCCCAGATCTCTGGAACCTCCACGTGTGGTCCATAGACGGAGCGCGGAAGACTTAGGTGACTTACCGGCGGCGGTGGTTAACACCATCACTCAGGCTAGAGCACCCTCTACGAGGCATGCCTACGCCCTGAAGTGGAGTCTATTCACTGAGTGGTGCGCTTCACACCGAGAAGACCCCCGGACTTGCCAGATTAGCGTTGTGTTATCCTTCCTTCAGGATAAACTGGAGCGTAGGCTGTCACCCTCCACACTGAAGGTTTATGTGGCTGCCATCTCCGCTCATCATGATGCGGTGGATGGCAACACGCTCGGAAAGCATAACCTAATCATCCAATTCCTCAGAGGCGCGCGGCGATTAAATCCATCCCGCCCCCCTCTCATGCCCTCTTGGGATCTCTCTGTAGTCCTGGCGGGTCTGCAGAGAAATCCATTCGAGCCACTCGATTCAGTATCGTTAAAACTTCTGTCAATGAAGACAGCTCTGCTGATCGCGTTGGCATCGTTCAAGAGAGTCAGGGATTTGGAGGCATTTTCGGTCAGTGAATTGTGCCTAGAATTCGGCTTACTCTCACGTTATCCTGAGACCCCGGCCCAGCTATGTGCCCAAGGTTCCTACCACCCCATTTAGAGATCAGGTGGTGAACCTGCAAGCGCTGCCTTCGGAGGAGGCAGACCCAGCCCACTCACTGCTTTGTCCCGTTCGCGCTTTGCGCCTTTACGTGGAACGAACGCAAAACTTTAGATCTTGTGAACAGCTCTTTATCTGTTATGGTGGTCGGCAGAAGGGAAGTGCCATATCAAAACAGAGGTTGGCCCACTGGATAGTTGATGCCATCGCCCTTGCTTACCAATGCCAGGGCGAGCCGCGTCCCGCAAACGTGAGAGCACACTCTACTAGAAGTGTCGCCTCCTCCTGGGCGTTAGCACGCGGCGTCTCTCTCACAGATATCTGTAGAGCTGCGGGCTGGGCGACACCTAACACATTCGCGAGATTCTATAATCTTCGAGTGGAGCCGGTTTCCACCCGATTACTTGGTAACCCCAGTCAATCGGAGGGAAACTAAGCTCGGTGTTAACAAACGCTTGTCGCGCCATGCTCCCTAACCCGGAGATACGTGCGCCTTTTTTTATTCTACTAGTAAGTTTCCCACTTGGCGAACCCTAGAGAATTCCTCCGAGGCCCCCAGCACCCGACTCAGCGGAGGAGTCGGGCGCTTGGCTCAGTGTGATGTCTGTATGCCCATTTGGTCTACCCACATGCTGAGGTTCGGTGCCAGCTTGTCGCGGTCCCCCCCCCTTGGGTGACCCCATATGCTTATTTCAGCCACGGAGTGTTCCCCCTGACCAGGCGGACCCGTGTCTTCCCTACCCGCTAACCAGCTTATCATATGTAGTACTCCCCCTCATCAGGGCTAGTCCATATGCTCTATTACCATCAAGTCTCCCCTCTTGGGTAGCAGGTGGCTCCGCAGCGTCCTCCCCCTTCGGGGACTGGCACGCTTTCCCAACGTACTGTCGTAATTCTAAAATCCCTAGTCTATATTAGCTAGGTAAAAGCACATTTACGACCCCCGATCTAAATTATATTATTCCCATGTAATGGTAATTAAGGGCCTAAGGGATGTTGGAAGGTTGCGCTCCTGGTGATGCTTGTGCGCTCACGCTATGCTTGGCAAACTTCACATCAGGAGTGTGACGGGCTTAGCTGCAGTGGCATTTTCCATACAGTCTCCCATAGTCTGTTCCAGACGCACGTTGAAGTTCCCGTATGAAGGGGAACGTCCTGGTTACCTCCGTAACCCACGTTCCCCGAATAAGGGAACGGAGACGTGCGTCTCCACTGCCACAGCAGCTGAGTCTCCAGCTGATTAGCTGAGTGATCGGCTCTTCAGCAGGCAAATTCTGAGGCTCACTCCGCAGCGTGCAGCTTATGTAGCGCTGATGGCTCATTGCTGCCAGCTGTGGAGCAGAGCTCTGCCAATGCAATTTGGCATTTCATTGGCCCGTTTTCTTACTCTTCAGAGTGATTGGTCGTCTGACGCACTCCTATAGTCTGTTCTAGACGCACGTCTCCGTTCCCTTATTCGGGGAACGTGGGTTACGGACGTAACCAGGACGTTCTTTCTAAGAACTCACTTTCACATTATTAGGTGACTGTTTGCAGGCAGGAATGCTGGTTTTGCTGCCAGTCATGAAGACTGGCTGAGCTGAGCCTATAATTTAGCTTGGAATAACTCACATTCCATTCAAAAGTGAGATTTACTGTGACCTACTCATTGTGAAGAGTAAAGGACATTACTGTATCACATGGCCAAATCAAATTCATCTTGATAATGTCAGATAAAGGTATAGTGGATTTTAATCAACCAAAAATAATTTAAACAAATGCTAGTATGACAGTATCAGTACTTTTTTGGTTCACTTTTAGCCCCAACGTTAGCTTGTTGATTCTGCCAGCTTCATGAAAAACTGAACTTACAAAAAAGAAGTTTCTTCAGCTCCCGTTGGCTTTTAGTCCACTGTATGTTAAATTATTGGATATAATTTCTTACAGTTTACTTTTATTTTGTCATGCTTTCTTATGTAAATTAACAATAGTGTATCATAGTGAAATAATGAAAAAATATATATCTGGTGCCTGGACTCTATATAATAATCAGATTGGAATCACATTTTGTATTTTGTTTCCAAAATGTTAACTTACTATGTGCAAACACGACCGTAAAATGTGTGCCATAAAATGAAAAGCTGGAGACGTTCGGATCATGTCTGTATAACATATGGCCCATTTTTGCAAATCTACTGTATGTTCAAAATCGTCACGCTATATCTGATTAGGGACCGATTTCGGGCAAAACAAGTTTGGTATCTGATTATAGGGACCACTTTTTGATCAATGGACGAGAGTGGAGCCTTTCAGATGTCAGTAGATGATAGTGGACAGCTTTCGGATGTGAGTAGACGATTTGAATGTCAGTGGGTGTGCAAAACAGGTTTGGTATCTAAACGTCTGATTAGTAGGGAATAGCGATGGGAAGATTCTCAGATTCACTCTTTGCATCAGTAAAAAAATGTCAATGATATGATGTATCGCTTTAAAACACAAGTGTATTGGATACAAGTTGGCATTCAAATTGCAATGCACTGTTCTTAAAATATTTGCATTGGTAAAAGATGATTAATGTGCTATATTTTTATTGTTTAGAAGTAACCAAAAATCTGTGACCAATATTTAAGCTGTAGATGGCTTTCTCCAGTCTAAACTTCTCAAGCACTCTCTGTCATCACCTCTGCTGTGTAAATACAATGTTATGAATATACTGCTTTCGGATGCCTGTGGACCCTTTTCAAACATCAGTGGATGTACAAAACAGTGTCTCAATGTCTGATTAACAAGGACCCCTTTTGGAAATTAAAGGACTGTTTTTAGACGTCCAAAACAGAATTGGTGTTTCATCTGATTTCCTTTCCCCGTGATGGGTTGCGGCTGGAAGGGCATCCGTTGCGTAAAACATATTCTGGATAAGTTGGCGGTTCATTTCGCTGTGGCGACCCCAGATTAATAAAGGGACTAAGCCAAAAAAAAAGAAAATGAATGAATGAATGAACATCTGATTTCCGCTTTTGGATGTCAGTGGATGTAAAAAACAGATTCAGTGTCTCAAAATTTTATTATTAGGGGGTGACACAACTCAGGAGCAAACTAGGTTACTCTGTAGCATGAAAATAACTCAGTCACTCCTAGTTAAAATAAATATCTCTACCATACAAGTTGAATAGATTTTTGTTTGACAAGGAATCAACTAAATTGAATAACTGAAGTATGATTATTTTGCAACAGTGTATTTGTGACAGTCTATGGTGTATATGTGTGTGCGTGTGTGTGCGTGTGTGTGTGTGTGTGTGTGTGTCAGGCAGTGACACAAGCTGCGAAGTCAGAGCAGAGCTCAATAATAGTCACAACCATTCCAAATATGGTCAAAACTGAACTTTTCATTCTAGGTGTAATTTCTGGTAACCAATGAGCATATACACCTATGGAGATTTTTTGTAATTACCTAAGCCACGTCTACATGAATGTTTTATCTTTAAAGTAGGTAGAAGGAGTCCACGAGTAAATAGCCTTTAAGGAATGATCAATAAATGTCAACAAATTGCAAAAAAACTTCTTTATAACCACTTCTTTCTGTACACGGGTCCATTACTTACATTCACATAGCCAAAATGTATATAGGAGGGCCTCATCTACAGCAGGTCCAGCCAGTACTGCAAGTAGACTATACTGTCGTGAATAGTTGCCCCTCATCAAAATGGCCATTGAGAGTTAACTTATAGTTGGATTATTTCTTTTAAGAGACACATTAGTCTTTATAAATGTCTCCATCTTTCTCCCTATGATCTATGTTATGAGTTTAGTTTACACTGCAATAAAAAGCTTTTCTTAGAGTTTTTGTCTTGCTTCTTGTCCAAATATAAAAAAATTCTTAAACCAAGAAGCATTTTCTAAACAAGCAAAAAAATATTGGTTTGTTTTCAGAAATAATGATAAATCCTCAAAACAAGCAAATCATCTGCCAATGGGGTAAGCAAAATAGCTTTTTTAGCTTTGAAGTAAAATTATTCTGGTTAATACAGCTTATTTTAAGGAAAGAAATTGACAAATTTTTAATTTTAACAAGAAAATGTTTTCTACTTGTCTAGAAAATGCTTCTTGATTTAAGATTTAATATTTGGACTAGAAACAAGAAAAAATCTCTAAGTAACAAAAGCATTTATTTTTTTATTTTTGAAGTCTAGTGCTATTGTACAGTATGCATTGACGTGTTCAGAGGTGAAATGAGGTGGCAGATGATGATTTCAGATAGCACTGGTTTACTTCTTACATAATTAAAAGAGGGTGAACTGGTTTTTATATACAAGAGACACAATCAACTAGTGACAGGTTTGTATGACAGACTCTCATCACACCTCCAGCATTCCAGTGTGTGCATTCGTCTCACTTCCTCTGAGCTGGATAAATCACACAAGATCACAATATCAAGGCTGGGGCTGAGGTCGAGGTGGAGAACAGAGAGAGGTGTTCAGCACAGTTCATGAAACCTCTAATTCCTGTGTTTGTGGTATTTTGTCTCTTAGTATTACCTCAGAACATGCTTGAGAGGAAAGAATGTGACTGAGGGCAGACTCATGGCAGAGGTATTTTCAGGACACAAATTGCTTAGACGACCACGTGTAGCCTAATATGGAAGGCCATTTGGAACAAAAAGTATTTAAAGTGATTCCTGGGTTTTAAAATCAGCTTTGTCAGGTACCTGTAGTGTATGATCACATTCACACCAATTATTAAAATGTTCAGTATGTTACATGATCAGCTGCTAAATTCGAATAATTTTAGGTTTCAGACATTTAAATACATATAATGTAAGTAATAGTAAAACACAAAATTTATGTTTTTTAAATATATGCTGATATCCATGGAGAATAATCATTTTACCCATAATCTGACGATGTGCTTTATTCACTTCAGATACACAATGTTTAGGTCACTAGAATGGTCACTGTATTCTTCTCCCAGTTGAGCAGCCACTTGCTTTTATGTATTTCGAGAGAAGTTGATGAATTAACATGTTGAAATCCAGCTCTAATCTCTGTTAAAATGGAGTCGTGCCATTAACCCATCATAGATCAAATAATATGATCATTTTTAAACTGTTTAAACGGTGAAATACATGTTCTTACACTTATTTGATAACACAGTATAATCACAGTACAATTAGGACATTTGTCAATGCAGAAAAGGGAAAAAAAGAAACGATATATACAAATGATCAAGGCTGCTTTTATTTCGGTATGTTCAGTATTTTTCAGTATGCAGTTGCTATGAGAGCCATTGAGTTGACGTCAACAGAAGGACCGTCACTCCAAATGTAGAAGCAAATGGTCAGACTTTGATGGAAGATTATCAAAACAATTTGTTTCAGTGGATTAACTTGCACGGATTATTCACTTTAAGAATAACAATTTGAGCTAGCAAAATAAACATTGTACATTTTTAATTTCAAGTGAACTTTAAAGAGATGCATTCTAAACAAGGGTCACATTAAAAATCTCACATGGGATGACCTTTTCAGAACTAAATAATGGGTAAAGTAATGCCTCTTTCTGAAATATGTAGTAGAAATTCTAAAAAGATTTATGCTGTTAAAAAAAAAAATCCACATTAATTTTAGATTATAGGGGCACCTTTATTTTAGGTGTGCACTTGAAGTCAAATATATATCCAGGCTTTTGTATCAGTAATGTGGTTATAACTACATGCAGTTAAAAACTGTAACATCCCACCACAGAAAAGTTATCTTGATTTCTTTTATGGCAACTACAGCTGCCTGTTGTTTACTATACATTTTACATGATTTTTTCTAAACCCTAACAACATTCTTTCAGGAAGTATAAATCTCTGACCTCAACACTACAGCAAGGAATGTATTAGAATGTTGTTCCAGAAACAACTAAGATGTGGATCTAGCAACATCTTCTCATGTTACCTAGTTATAACTAATTAACTGAACTGAGGTCACTATGTTTAAACGAGTGACGTATTGTAGCCCAAAATTCTCCATACAGTGGACTAAAAGCCAACAGGAGCTGAAGAAGCTGCTGCAGTGAGTCTGCAAAAATATTTAAGTTCAAGTTTGCATGAAGCTGGTTGACAGCAGAGATTACAGTCTGTCAGTGAGGCTAATGCTGACAACAAAATATTGACAGTTATGTACATTTTGTCATACTAAAATGATATGATCAGGATTGTAAAGATTTCTTATCAAATTTTATTACCATTTTCTAAACTATAGTGAATGTGCATATGTAATATATGGCCAGGTCATGCAGTGTGTTGACATCATGTTACATCATTTAACCCTATTAAATGCTGTGCAGATCTGTGGTGGCTTCATTAAAAATCTGTTGTTTTTAAAAATCTAATTATTTTATATATTTTTTTTAGTTTACATTTATTATTATTTTACATTGTTGTGACAATAAAACCCCATGCAGTGCTGTGAAAGACTGATGTTGTTGACATTCTGAGAACCTTTGGACTTTAGGTATGAAATGTTCTATTCCATGAAAACAGCTGGAACATTCTTGAACACTAATTGTTTTGTGGTTGCTAGGTGCGGTTTCAGTCAGATAATAGACACAAGGAGTGTCTTGACAGAATTAAGTCATGAGATCAGTTTAGGCATGACAACGCCTCAGGCATGTGCTAGCTTCTGCTCAACATTTGTTTTTGGCCTCAAAAACCCTTGACTGAATGGCACAATTCCATTTCCTGCTGTGTAAGATGAAATGATAAATCACGCACAGGTTAACGGAAAGCATTTCATTTTATTAATGAAAAAGTTTAAAAATAAATACATAATTATTATATATACTGTACAAACTGTATATGCATATATACACACATAGGATTCTACATATGACATAGGACACTTCGCTTTCACCTCTTCATGACAGAAGAGGCGGGCGATAGTGAAAGCGAACCAGTTTCCTTTTAACCCTGTATTAGCTAGTGTGAATGTGTAAAGTGCAAATTAAAACCAGTTGAAACATATTAACATGTGCATAGAAAATATTACATTAAACTGCTTTGGTGGCATGTGCAAACCCGCAAGTACTGTGCAACAGAAGTCCATTTAATAATTAATGAGGTGCAGAAAGTCACTCTATTCATACTTGGCTGAATCTGCAACTGAATCTAATGGGGATCAGAGCAGAAATGTGAAATTGCTCAGTCCAGTCTTAACATAACACTTGAGCAACACTCGTCAATCTCAAGGTCCTGTTTACCAGGTGGTGTGGTGGGGCTCTGCATGTCATGTTTTTCATCCTCTGTTGGTCAAGAACTCTGGCTGCAGGCCATGCAGAATAACGCTGGGGACTTGGTGTAATGAAGGAACGCCGACTTGACGTAACTGCGTGAGATTCCATTGGCAATCGATGAGCTTCTGATAGTGCCCGACGATGTTCTGCTGCCACCGGACGATGTTCTGATGGTGACAGGCGAGATTCTGGTGACAACAGACGATGTTCTAATGGTGCCAGGCGAGATTCTGGTGACACCAGACGATGTTCTGATGGTGCCAGGCGAGATTCCGGTGACACCAGACGAGGTTCTGCAGCCACATTTTCCACATATATCTGGTATTTTTTACCTTTGTTGTTGTCCACATATTGCTTTTTGACATCACCAGGACAGAAAACCACAAAAAACTCCAGAAACTCCTTTGGGTCCAGATCAGATGGTAGATTTTCCATAAAAGCAAACAAATCAGTCTCAAGAGATGGATGTGGCTCCCTTACATAAGTGCAAAGGATGTCTTTGTAGCTCCGCCATGAGTCATAAGTAATGCGGACAAAAACAGTCTTGTCAAACATAATGTTGAAGACCCGTACAGTTCCGCTCAACACCCTTTCTGTCACTCTACAGCTGTCCAACTGCACAAAGTTTTTCTTCAAGCTTGCATTGTCTGCAACAGGCTGTGGAAAACCAAGTTTCACTCTTGGTCTCACGTTCTGCACTGGTGTTCTAGGTCTCACAAGCTCCTCAGACTGTGCTGTATCTTCTGTTTCCATCTCTGAAGGGTCAGCAGTAAAGATGCGGATGGATACAAGATTGAGACCTTTTGTATCAGCGAATACAACTTGCTTTTTCTTGCGAAGTGTGCTGGTACCCGAAGAGTAGGAGGACAGGGAGCTGCCAGAGCTGGATGAGGACAGTGAAGATGTAGGTGAAGCTGGTGAAAGTCTGTGCCGGTCTGTAGAGGACCTGGGAGAAAATGGGGTGGTCTGTGCATACATGGACAGATCAACTGGCATCACATACTCAGGGAAAGAGTAACTGCTGAAAACATACTGCCTGTAAAACACAGAGAAAAAGGCACAATTAGACAATTTGGAATATACTGATGCAATAAGGTTCAATTCAAGCTGATTTGTAAAAATTATTATGATTTGAAATTATGAATTATTTAATATTACTACTTGTTATGAAAACAGACTTAAATTACAAACAATATTAAATAATACTAAATGCAAAAAAGTGGACAGACTCAGATCAAATACATTACATGTATTTAATTCATAGTGTAACCTAGCAGCAACAACAACAACAAAAGCTTTTTGTGGTGTAGTGAACAACTAAACTTACTTTGCAATGCTCATTTCTGGTTATCAGATGAACCTCAGATAAGGGTGATGGTTGATGGTGAAATCAAATGTCTGCTGAAAAAGACCACCAGAAGTTAAGATCAGGACCTTTAACGGTTTACAAACGACAGGTGGTTGTAAATCCTGTAGAATAACAAAACAAGTATCCTTCACGTACCTTTATCGATGAAATGAGTGCTGCAATGAATTGTGCTTGAGCTTCCTAATGTAGAAAAGCGGTTATTGGCAAGGAAATGCACGACATGAGTAGTTATAAGAAGTAAACATCACTCTTTGTAATTCAGTGAAGCCGCATTCGAACTCAACCAGCGTGTTTTCTGCCCCTCTCTTGCTTCTCGATGCTTTTAAAGCGTACTCAAAGAGGGCGTGGCTTGATTCCGTCACGTGTATTTAAGCGTTAGAACAGCATGTACAGTTCTGTCTATCTATCTATTTGAGGTTTTAACGAAATTTTGCATGGCAGTGCCGTCATGTCTATATACTGACAACATAATTTTAAAGAAACATGATTAATGTTGACGTTATTCATAGTTATTATTGCAGCATCTTTGAACTGTGGGTGAAATTGTCTTATAATATTGTATCAATGAAATATAAAAACAAATCACTCATTTAGCTGAATGAGAGTGTTGTATAGTAATTTTTAATTATGTGTTGCTTTTTGTTGTGTTTTAAATATATAGGAAATGCTGGTAAAACAAAACAATGAACATGTACTGGCTATTTTTTTTACAGATCTTTTTTTATATAATATATTTATAATAGTCTTCTTTGTTTGTATCACCAGTTCTAATAAAAATAAGTCCTTAGATTGATGCCCTAGAAGCAAGTGCCCTAGTTAATGAATTTATATATTCTTTTATGTTTTATATTTCACTTACTGTAAATGTGACTCCACATATACAGTATACATTCCATATATATATGAACATACTGTAGTATATGAAATAATTCTGGTATGTAAAACAATGATGGATCTTGACTTTTCAGATACACAATAGGTCCACAGATTTACACACAATGCATAACTGCATAATGTTGCATCTTTGAATTAGCAAAAACTATGCATTTATAATATAACAGACAGATACCATTTTGATTGGATTATTCAGATGATCTATATTTAAGGATAAGCAGCAGTGTGTTTTATGATATAAATGGAGGTTTTCTAATATGTGCAAAAATGTATTACAGATCACAAGCTAAATAATACCTTGCAAGCTGAAATTAGGTCATTTCAGTTTAAACAACACATAGGTGAATAAAAAAAAAAAAGTTTACTGGCTGGATGTCTTGTGTCATAAAGTTTCCTGCAGAAAATAATCCTATAAAAAGAAGACTCTTAAATCTTTGAAATCTCCAGAAAAACCTCGCCCTAACAGAATCAGAATGTAGGCCAATGATCTAAACCTTAACTGCTCTGGATTTTTCCACTGTTTATCTGCAGAAACTGGCTGTCAAGTTTTGATTATATAATAATTGCAATATTTTTTTTGCATAAACGCATACTGTTAATATTACATAATATGAACATTGTTATGAAAGTAGGTAGCGAGTTTTACAGAAAAAGGTTACTGATAACATTTAAACTTTCATTGAAAAATCACATTGAAAAATATGTATTTTAGGCAGTTTTTATTAAGAAGCAGCATTCTACAGTAAAGCATTGTTGAACTTACAAATGTTTTTTTTATTTGCACGGCATCATTAAATCTCTCTCTCTATTTTTTTTTAAATATCAATAATTACATAAATAACATTTACAATATAATAATGAGCAAGTCACAGAGTCATTTATTTGTTTGATTTGTTTCTTTCAAGAATTAAATGACTCTCTTAATTAATCAATTAATTAATGAGTCATTGCTTCACCTGATTCATTCAAAAAGCAAATTTATTCAGAATATATAATTCAGAATATATATTTTATTTTGTTGAGAGAGAGCCTACTGTTAATTTCTTTCACATATATTTTTTCTGTCAGAAAAATGTCAGCACAATGAAAAGTTTCATCAGGATTGCTTTGTCATTTTTGGGAGAAATCTGCCGTGAGAAATAAACCAAGTTTACCTCGAAGAAAAAACACATTTAGCTTTATTCAGTGGAGGATATAAAGTCTGACACATACATTATTATTATTATTATTACTATTCTTATTACTTTACATTGACATGTACACATTTTACCTTGTTTTGCTTTTCAAAACTACTCAAACTACATTGTCAGACTGACAACCTTTATTTTAGCATTTAAGTGTAACCATTGTTTTTGAGGGATCACCATTTGTATAACAGACTATCTTAAAACCCCATAGTTAAACTGACCACGTGGCGAACATGCAAACTCCACACAGAAATGCCAACTGACCCAGCCGAGGCTCGAACCAACGACCTTCTTGCTGTGAGGCAATCGTGCTACCCACTGCGCCACCATGACGCCCGGCATAAATATTATCTTAACAATCTAATTTATGCGTTTGTGAATAATCCCCCCACCCCCCAGGGTTTTAGTTTTGCTTGTGCAAATGGAATGGTTTGGACCCAGCTAAATTAACTTTATGAATGAGTTTTCATACTAAATAATGTCAGCTGTAACATTGTTAAAGCAACTGTTATGATCGTGAATATCACGGTTTGAACATTTAACATTTCAAATATAAATTGGAAAAAAATGCACGTCATCAGGTTTCAGGGCCTTATGAATAGGTAGCTATTGCTGAAGACATTGGGATATGCCTCCATAGAAACATGATTCATGGGGTGTCACTTCATATTGCAAATATTATGGTGAAATGATCTGGCAACATTGTATCAGTGTAACACAAATAGAAACACTGAGTGAATTCATCCAGGTGTGTCTCTGATTGTGTATGTAGGCAGTACAAAGATTCAACAAGACTACGGTTGAAAATCAAGAGTCCCTGATCTGTTTTTACTGAAGGTTTCTTGAATTAGAAACAGATTCTTTTTGTAAGTTGCTTACTGGTGTCTGCAGAAAAAGACTTATGCACTTACTTTGGATAGATTTATTGTGTTACAAGTATTATGACAATACATTTCAGCTGAATTTAAATGCTTTTTGAAGATTGGCAGATTTAAAAAACGTGCTTTTATTCTTACCAAAAATGCATTTATTTGATAAAATATAACAAATATAATTTATTCCATAATTTAATGGAAAAGTAGAATTTTGAGCAGTGATCAAAAATATTTATCAGAAAGCATTTATTTGACATTCACTTTTTATTTGAAGCTGTTATGATCCACTTGAAGCATATTTGCTGTATAAATGTATTATTAAAAAACTTCTATACGTTATTTTAAGAAAAAAAGTCAAAATTTTGAAAGGAAGCATATGTCTAACTTGCATTAAGCTGATAATACATTGAAATATTTGAAAGCTTTCACATGTTCATATTAAAAGTGTCCAGCATACAATCAAACAAGAGTTGCGACTTCAGTTGGGGTGTGTACATTCCTGCTTCATCATGAAGGAGTTTTGGTGGATCTTGGGTAGTTGTGCTACGCAAGAGCTCTATGTTCCCATCAAATGAGTTTCAGTCACTCCTTATGATATCTGTAAAATGATCCTATTAGTCTTCAAATTCTATACGCAAAAGAATTAAATAGTTTCTGTAAGCGTTTAGGAATGCAGATTACTTGCAATTTTCCAATTGACGTTGACATAAGGTCTGGATGACTCTTGGTTTGATAAGTCAAATCACCATTAAATATGAAAGAATGAAAGGGCTATTCTTACATTTGTTATTGAATATAAAGTTTTTTATTTATTTATAAATAATTCATACTTATGCATCATTAATTTATTTCACATTCAGGTGCCCTCATATTATTTAATATTAATAATAATAAATAAACCTCACATTTATCTAGTATTCAATTAGCAAACAAAACCTTTCAAATACCTTAATTTAAAGTTTACCAAAATAAACTACAAAATACTGCAGCCCCAACATCTGTCTAAATATAAATAATACTGTATTTTTGTATTTTAATTAATTAATAAAAATTTTTTTTACAAGGATGCATTACTTTTACAAGGGAGCATGAGTTTTCCATCAGTTGGCCTATTTGATTAATCCTATTAATATCACACTGACTCAGGGAAGTAATGTTTGATAGCAACAGTTTTCTCTGCCCAAGTCCAAGTCATGCAAAAAATTTGCTATGCAACCGGTTATCATATCAAATATTTACATATCCATATGACCTCCCAGACGAAGATTAGTTTAGTTTGCTAATGACACATAATTGTGTCCTAATTTAGTTAATTAAGGGCCTACTTGGCATCAGCATCACTGACTCAATGACAAACAATTCATTGATAAGACAACTGATGGAACCTGAATTCATAGCAACTGGTTTCTAATTAAAAAAAATATATATATATATATGATGCAAAATTGCCATCCATATTTCATATCTCAAGTAAAACAAACTACTGAGAAAGCACCATTCAGAGGCCTCACTTTTCTGACCTCATCATGTATTATAGACTTCTTACACAGTATTTTAAAACTACAAAACACTAAAGTATTTTGATACAAGTTATTAAGCCATTTCCATCAATCCTATCAAATACAAATGACAAAACACTATTTTATATTTGGAATATATTTGAAATATATGTATCTTACAGTAAATACTGCCCATCCCTGCATGGGGAGCACATTTAAGTGTCAAAAATACCTCTCATAAAATTCAGGCAAAATTTTATTGAAAATAAAATATGTATGCTTATCGACAAACCATTGCTTCATGAAACCCTTCCAGAGAAATATTTGTCATTTTGATGTTATTTTGTTCAAAATAAATATGCAGCTTTTTTATGAGCATTTCGGACTGATTTTGAGCAATAAGATAATATATGTATAATTCAAATTAATTTAATTAAATTCTATATTTTTAAATGTGGTTAATAATGGTAATTCAGATTTTTCAATACTACTGCTACTACTACTACTACTACTACTACTACTACTACTACTACTAATAATAATAATAATAATAATTATTATTATTACTACTATTATTATTATGTTTGGTGTGTGTCATGCATCATTTGTAATTTCATGCATTATCTGAATTTCTCTCTCTCTCTTTAAAAAAACGGTTGTAAATTACTTATTTAAATAATGATCTTGGCTGATATAAAATATTATGTTAATGATTCTCATGTCCAAATGGATGCAGAATGTGAAAATAGCATAAAGGTAGTGAATGAATTAAGAGGGTGGGGTGAGCTTGGCTTTTATTAAACCTTTACCAGATCATCATTCTTTTTTTTGCCTGTCTTGTAATATTTCTTATGTCGGCACCAATATGTGCCTCCACCTGCTCCTGCAGCTCTGTCTAACAATAATACAGCACACAAACACACACACACACACAAACACAGACACACACACACACGCACACACACTGAATCGAAGTGGTAATTGGCTGTGTGGACTTCACTGAATCTATCATCTTAGTCTGTAAAACCACTGCATGCGCGCTGATTGAACGAAATCAATAAGGATTGCCTCAGCAAACTCAGGTGATCAATTCTCCTCAACAGGTCGACGGTTATCTGGGAATTCTCATTTATTGGAAAGGCAGCAGTGGCAAAGCAAATGTCACCATCTCTGCTCTCCAATTCCGCTACTAATCTCTGCATTGATCTGTGCAGCTGCTGGACCTTTGTGCACATTTGATCGGTTTCAATCTCCCAGTTAGACTGGAGCAAGAACACGGGAAGGTTAATGCTTTCCCTTGAGTTTGTGTGCAGCTGCTGAAACAAAAGACATATTAGCGTCACATTAATGTTGTGTTGTGATGTCATGTGCTGCAACTTTCCCTTTCTGAAACTCCTTTTTCTGAGAGGTTTGTAAATGCGTCCTATAATTTATATAATCAGTTTATCACTCCTGCGTCTGGAATGTGGATAATTATGCAGTACCGGTTTGTTAGGATAGACGTTTGAGGTCAGATTATATAACATTCTGTTCTTTTTTTTTAATTAGTAACACAGTAACTAGGTGCTGGCTACTGAATAAAAGAAAATCACCACCATTTCCAGTTTAAAGTTTAAAGGCTGCAAATTTAAGCTGGGAGCACATATGATTTTGGCAACAATGTGATAAACTGTGACAAATTTTAAGAAACACTGCACTTTATTTTTTATTTTTTAGAAAATAGGCTCATTTTGCAGCTCACCAAGTTGTAAAATGAGCCATTTTTTAATCCATTCAACCGATCTCCAAGTCTGGTGGGAGCACTTTTAGCTTAGCATAGATCATTGAATCGGATTAGACCGTCTCGATTGACTCGGTGATATTAAGCAGTGCCTGAAAATCAGCTAACTTCTGTCAATTTAACCAATTTGGCCATCTGCCTGGACAGGGAGTGTGTGCCGGTCATGTTGGAAGTTAGGTACTTTTTTCAGAGGCTGCATAATATCATTGCACCTGCTGCAGCCATGCTACGGCAGCAAAGTTCCTTGAATAGTTGAATAGCATTTTGGACAAAATTCAGCTGGGTTATAATTCCCCCCCCACACTGGCACTCTTAAATGACATTTTATTGGAAACTGATAAGGAGATTGTAGTTTTTCAGGTCAATATCTCTTCCATATTGTCCTCTTGAATGTGGGATCAATTCTTTCTTCATGATACACATTGCCTACAAGTACTATTTTTATTTTTTTGTAATTAAAGTGTTATTTCATCTCTGCAGATTACACTCAACTATATTTTCCTTTGCAACATAAAAACAAAGAATCACCAGGATCACTTTTAGTGTAATTAAACTAGTTACAGTTAATTAAAACATAACTTTTTGATGTTAATTGGCAGTTATATTATTTGGCTTAAAATCATATCATGAAATAATTCTAGTTTAAATCAAGAAACATTTTTTCAGAAATACGTCATATTTCAAACTGAAAACAATATTATTTTATTTACCCATTGGTAGATTATTTTACTTGTTTTAAATAAAAACCTCACTTAATTTTGACTTATTTGTGAAAACAAAACATTTTTAATTGTCTAGAAAATGCTTCTTGATTTAATTATTTTTTAGATATTTGTGCTAGAAACTATATATATAGTTACATATATACATTTTTTACAGTGTTTGCTAAACATTTTGACCAAATTATATATATATCTATATATATATATATATATATATATATATATATATATCTGTTAAATAGTTAAGAGAGGTCATGATTTAAAAAACAAATGCTAGAAATTATTTTTAATTACTATATGCCACTTCAAGTTAGGGTGTAATGATTCTCTGTCATAAAACATGTCATGGATTTATAACATAAATACCAGACGAGTTCTTGCGTGTGTCCATTGTTAATAATTCTTGACTGTTGTGCAGTCTGGCATTAATGACAACTGAGATCCCACAGTGTCACAGCCGGGAACAGGTTTGTACAGTCTGACAAGCAACAATAATAAAGGGCCATTATAAACTGTATACAGCACAAAGCTTTAAGTAGATACACTATAGGCAGAATTTGTTGTGTGTCCTCAAAGTGTCCTAAATGACTAATTGTTGTATTTGGAAATAAAAAAATAGGCCACTTATTTAACACAACCATGCCCAAAAATTAATAATACAATTAAAAATCTATGATTTAGAAGTGCTCTGACAGCTTTTTGTCAAGACAGACTTATGAAAGTTACATTTTGTTTTTTATATCTCTTTCTCCCTGAAAACTCACTAATTAGTAAACAGTTTAGTGGTCAGATTTACAGAACAGGTCAAATTAGCACAAAAGCGCAATTCAATAAAATAGCAGATGGAAGTGAAAGTTTTGTGACCTACTGACAATGTGTGAATTAAAGAGCGCAGACGCAGAAGCTCATTTTCATAATTAGGGACTTTAAGCAACAGCTGTTAATGGAAAGGGAACAGATTTGCTGTCTAGCTATAAAGAACGTAAAAATCACTAAGCAACAATACAGAGTACAGTTGAATGAGGCATTCACACATTTACTAAAGTAAAATAAATAATATATTAGTGCTGGGCCAAAATTAATCATGATTAATTGCATACAAAATTAAAGTTTATTTTGACATAATATATATGTGTGTATTATATGTATTTATTATGTATATAATACACACACATACATAATAACAAAAAGTATTCAAGATTTTTTTTTGCATAGATATCTAAATTTATATATTATTTGTATCATATACATATATATTTAATATCTAAATATTTATAAACATTTTCTCAAATATAGGGGGGTGGGGGCTTTAATTAATGCTGCAAGTACCAGTGATGTGACTAGTAAATGATTGTAAATCATGTTGTGAGATTTATTTAAATACTTGCCATGAATTTAGCATCTAATTGGGAAACTCTTACAAATGTATGTGCAGTAAGTTTAGCTTAAACAAACAAACAAACAAACAAACAAACAAACAAACAAACAAACAAA
>CAIGQV010019090.1:6143234-6173588 GCA_903798115.1 Danio jaintianensis
AAACAAACAAACAAACAAACAAACAAACAAACAAACAAACAAACAAACAAACAAACAAACAAACAAACAAACAAACAAACAAACAAAAAAAGCACTCTCCACATCTTTTGAGTGATGATGTTCACTGTATGTTTTTATAAGAAATTACTTTTTTTTTTTGTGCCAAATAAGGGTTTGCGCTGGTGTAAACCTTTAGAAAATAATAAGATGAGATGCAGGGAGTAGATTTCAAAAGTATAGATCAATGAAGAGCTGTCCAGCCATTTCCATTTCATATGTTGCTTGGTGAAACCTGACTGGCTGTTGACAGCAATTTTTCAAATGATGTTTAAAAAAATAAAAATAAAATAAATATTCTCTGCATCAAGGTTCAACATTTACCTTGATTTTGAAGTCACGGTTTGGTGTGTTTATTTTTGTTTTATGAAATAAATAAAATTATTTTTTTCTTTTTTTTTAGATTAAAAAATCTGTCTCAGCTAATGTTTTAATCTATATAGGAGCTTGTTTACGTGTATATTAGCATACTATCAAATTAACAATTGGGCCCTAACTATTATTGTAAATTCATCAAATGATTTAAAAATCCACTCGTATCAACAACAACAACAACAACAAAAATCTAAATTGCACATCTATTGCACATGTATACAAAATACAGTATTCAGTATTTAAGCTGAACATTAAGAAGTCAAAAATCTAAATCTAATTATAAATTTATGCTTCTAATCCGATTTATTTTCAGAAATATAATGATTTTCATAACTACTTTTCATGACAGTGATTACATGAAATGTAAAATGTGCATTCTGATGTTATTATATGGCCTTGTTAGTAACTGATAGATGGTCAATTGTCATAATGTTTTGCATATTCTAGAGATATTTAGCTTATATTAGTATTAGCAGGAAGGAGGAAAATAATATGTGCAAAAACAACAGGGCCTCTGGATCTGACATTAGATAAACACACAGACACTCACACACACGCACACGCACACAAAAAGTAAAAAAAAAGTAGTGCCAACCAACAAATATCAATGTGTAACCGCATGATGGCAGCAACGCACCAGGTAACGTTTAAATTCGCACACTCATTTTCAATCTGCAGTGCAGTAACATGAAGCACAATATCAGCTGTCTTTAAACTACACCATCTTAATCAAGATTTAAATATGCTTGCTGTTGCTTCTTTCTTTCATTGTGAATCCGAGCATGCAAAATTATGCCACACAGGAGGAAAACTGTGTTATACAATCCATTTTTAGAGAACAGATCTGTTGGACGAGTTGATTGATTGCAGCACCCTGTGAAAAGTGGATCACATCTCGGTGGTTCAGCACAGATGTGCCTCATCATAAAATGAATTCATATGTTCACGGCTGTGATATAATAAGGGGTAAGTGATAGAAGCTGAAGAGCGAGATTATTGTGTCTTGGACGCTACATCTGGCTGTTTTATGTTTTTATTTAACACAAAGGTGGTTTGCGTTGTGTTGTATTTCGACTGGATTAACATCTCAACTGGAAAGTTGTTGGAATCAGATTAAATATTGGATTGAAATAAAATGCAGTCGCAAACAACGCCTGGCATTTTCCCAAGTCAGTCATATAACGTTACCTTGTGTGAACTGTAAATGTGATGCTTCACGTGCATCTTAAAATATGTTATTTTGGTAGCCATCAACATTAAAGATATTTAGGACCATTAAAGCAATTGTTCAACCAAAAAGGAAATGTACTTATTTACACAACCTCAAGCCATCCTCTGTGTATATGACTTTTTTCTGTCAGACCAACCTGTCCTGGCTCTTCCATGGTGTATAATGACGTTGAATAGTGATTTTTATTTTGATATGCTAAAAAAAAAAAAAGTTATTTTCATTTGCATTGTTACCTTCAAAATATAGCAGTATATTTAAATGAACTCTTATATTCTTCCAAATCACATATCCCTTCATTCCTTTTTCAATCAGAAAAGGAGACATTTCTACAAATGTCCTGCTCGTACACAAATGTACACGTTTCACAGAATGCTGCCATTTTACATGCCAATATTCCAAGTAATTTTGGGGGATATGATAAATTTGATGATCTTATGATTGTTTGGTGAAAAACAAGCCAAAATGTGCTGTATTGTTTTTATGAAATCCTCACCTTGATCTTTGTGCATGTCATGAAAGCTCTTCAGTATCATTCACTTAAACTTGCCCAGAAAAAAAAACTATTTAATTGCATTGTGTATTTTATTGCATTGCAAGTGCATTGTTTTAGCAAATCAAGATCTATGGACCCTTTTCACAAGAGAAGTTTAACAGTGATCAGCAACTTAAATTCTTAAAGTTTCTAATATTTTGATATTTTTTTAAAAAGTATATATATTTATATGTATTTATGTATGTACTGTATTATATCTTCTTTGCATCAAATTATAAACAACTAATTACTGCTTATGCAAGGTGTTTCAAATGCAGCATCTATGGGCGGGGCAGTACATTTGACATCCTTGCATTTGGCTTTATCAGTCTCGAATTACACTATCGTATGAAAGTCTTGAAAACACTATTGTTGAGTTTTTCTTTTATTATTTGAGCAAATAGGATTGTAAAAGAAATTTTTTTTCTCATTCACTGTGGTCTATGTTTACCCAACTATGACTGCTTCTGCTGCCAAGAAACCTGGAAATGTGAAAAGGGTCCATAATGATATATGCAAGAATATGTTCTTGTGTGGTCTGGAAAAGAAAGACCAACACCAGTAGATGTTCATTGAGTAAATGTTCATTTTAAGTGCCTTTCTATTGCTGGAAACAAACCAAAAATAACGATGAGTCATCCTGCACTTGTGGCCGTGTCTACAATTTTGTCCAATCAAATGTCCTCAATGAAAATGTCCCTCGCGCTATTTTAATACAGCCTGCCTAACTAACATAATTCACTGCTGGCATGTACTGTGTACAGGCTATTAGCTCTAAACAACACACCTTTCAGCATGTCCTGTCCCAATAAGTAAACGCAGGCAAGATAGCTGCTGCTTTCATCTGCTCTTTAAAGCAAATGTGTCAGCAGACTCAGCATGGCCATGTCAAAAGGCCCTCTATGAAGCTGTTCCATTGTTTGAAAACCACGGTGCTTTTCTGTGGATGAATAAAGAAATGCCATTTGGAATTTGCCCTTCATTAGCATGTTAGCGAAGCACTCTGGGAAATCACAGCTCATTTTGCTCCCTCACTCTTTATGTAAACCTTGGCAGCTGTTTGATCGTTTCTGTTTGAAAGGATATCTTACATCACAGTGACTAGTCTCCTTTTGTACAATATTAGCAGCACAGGGATGCCAGCATAGCAACAGGTCAAAGGAATTAGTAAAACCTAGCGGATAATGATCTAACAGAAGAGCAGGAGGTTCAAACCAAGCAAGAGTTGATCTATGAACCACTGAACCCTCGAAGCAGGGCACTTAACCTCAAGATGCTCCCAGTCCCTGTAATCAGTCAGTGAACTGTACTGTAAGTACAAATTGCGTTCAGTAGTGCTCAGTTTCAAACTGTGAACATGTTGCTCATGCAGATAGTAAACACTTTTATTTATTTTTACTTTTACATTTTATAGTTACTCAAGTTTTGAGTACTTAAAGTAATATGTAAATTTAAAAAAATATTTTTTTATTTTAGGAAACTTCACTACATCCCAAAACAAAATAGTGTATTTTTACTCCACTACATGTCAAAAATGACCTGTAGAAATCATGATGTGATAACGGTTGTCAGTTAAAATTTAATTGGTTAACAAATGGCACTGAACAAATGATTTGTTAATTGGACAGATCAGTTCTCTGTCCTTGAGACAACTCACTGATTCAAATGATGCATTCACAGTGAAAGTCTGACATTCATGTGTTCTTTTTTTTTGTATTCATATCCTAAAAAATGATCACACACACAGAAACCAAGAGTCAATCTGTAGTGATGCTTTTGTTCTTGTCTCTCTTTTTCTTCTTCAAAAAAATAAATATTGTGTCCACCCAATTCATTGTACAGAGAGGAAGGAGAGTTCTCCTCCTCAAAGAGCTGTGTGGGATTATTCAGAGCAAATCATTGGCATTTTGATACTTTGCTTGCGCTAATGCAGCCACATAACACAAATTTCCTTAAACTAATTGTTAATCCTGAATAGAGACTGTGGCAGTAAGTCAAATGCATGCACACACACACAATTGCAAAACAGCAGCATGAGAAACCAAGTGGCTTTTACTTGTACATTGGTTCTGAATTGGCAAAACTCACCATAACGCTTTCTACTAGCAAAAGAACTTGAGTCTACAATTAACTGATTCAAATGATTTGTTCAGAGCGAGTCTACAGTTGTTGACTAATTGATTAAAATGATCCATTTGGAGTGAGTCTTTAGTAAACAATTCACTAAGTATACAAACTGATTCAAAATTAGTCAAATGGGAGATCCCCACAACTTGAGAGAGCATGACTGAATGTAGGTTCAAAAAAGTATTTTTGTACTTTGACTCAAAATTGAAAAGAAGTACTTAACACTTTTACTGGAGTAATATTTTATCAATGTACTTGTACTGAAGCGCTTGAAGTACTTCATTAATGTTTTAAAGTCATGTTTGTAGCTAACATTATTGTCTTTAAATCATCCACTAATTCATACATGCCTATAACTACAGACATAGATGCACAGTCATCTTGCTGACAAAAGTCCACAGACTGGCTTTGACTAATGAGGCATCTATGTGTATGTAGTATCTATGCTTGAGAAGCCCATTTATCTTAAGCTACGCTGCTTGACGCCATCCAAAGTCTGGTTTAGTCTCATCCTCAGGTATAGCTTTCAATTTTTCGCTCTCCTGCAAAGAGTTTTTCAAAAGGTTTAATGAAAAGGTAATGAGATCATCTCAAAACGAGTCTCAAAACCAGAGGGACCAGAAATTTCATCTCAATTTTTAATGATATCGTTGAAATCACATTCTGTTGGTTTAAAATGATGAAGCATTTAATTGCTTGAGAAACTAGAGAGGTGTTTATTTGGTAAATGAAATTTGATAAGAACCGTTCCAGCTGCTTCCCGTTTGCAAACCTCCACTTACAAATCTTTGTTATAACATTACTGGATTGATAATGCGCATAAATTCATTTGGATAAAAACATCTGGGCTGCTGATTGAGTGGGAAATGTGCTAATCGGACTTTGGCAGATGCATGCTACTTCATTTTTGTGGAGCTTTGGCTGCGAGGCTGGTGTTTATAATGGATTTTGAGACACTCAGTGGACTCAAGGTTAAAAACGGAAGCAAAGGAAAAGTCAAGAAGGAACAGAAGTTCTTTCCATTTACTACTGCAAAGTGTGAAAGCTCTTTCTGAAGGCACTTCCCTTGTGTCTGTTGAGAGACTGCCATTGAGTGTTAACTGAGGGTTGTGTTCAAGGGCTGTGAATGAAACCGCGGCCGAGGGTTTCTGACTAAAGGTCCAGGTGAAGCTCAGTAGGGGCCGCGAGTCTCCGGCGCTCATATTGGAGCTGAAAAGGCCAAGTGCAGAGGAGTTTTGAGAAGAAATTGGCTTTGGCTTGATTTTTGTATTTTTATTGTATGTTGGCATTGAATTCTGTTTTGTACTGTGCTGTTAGGGTCATTTGAGTACATCATATCTGATTTCAGTGACTCAGTCAACATGCTTCTGAAAAACAAGATGATAAACAGTTTCACATATAAAGTTATGGGGTGTCTTTTAAGATCAGATATGTTCCAAGCTCCAACTTACAATAAATCATTTAATGTTCATTTTCAAATATGTACTCAAAGATTGTTTTATGAAGGAACAAAATAAAATCGTCTAGTCTTAATCACCAAACATCAGCCTGCACATTGATTTATACTGGTCATTTTGTTTGACAATTGCATGCGTTTGAGAGAGATATTTATCTGTTGGTTTTGGGTGTAGTAGTAGTTTTTGCTGGATTATTAATTCTTTAGGAATGGTGTAAATGTTACTATATATTTATTTTATATATATATATATATATTTATATATTTATATATTTATTTATTTATTTATTTATTATTTTTTATTTTTTTTGGAGTGACTATTTTACCAGATGCAAAACAGCCTTTTGGTTAATTCAGACACAATATATATTTATGTATTATTAATGTGCAATGTCCCTGTCAAATAAACCTGAAAAAAAAAAGAATACACTTAAATTTGACTGTACAATATATACATATAGAATAAGAGAAGCTTATAAACAAGTTTCAGCATTTAATATAGTGATATAGGTAGGTAGACCTTGGTTTTACCTCTACACAAAAATATTCATGTTAACATTCATTCATCCTTCACTTCTGACTTGCAGCAGGTGAGGAGACTGTTCTCATGGGCAGACAAACAGATGCGCTGAGAGGCATGTATAGCACAGAGAGAGGCTCACAACAAGTTATCCACAGCTCCAGGACAAAAATCATTTTCAACGAGTGGGCACAATGCCTTTAAAACGCCTTTCAACAATGCTTGATAACAGGCCTCTGTAATTGTGTGCACTGCTGGTAAGTGGCATAAAAAAAAAATTTCTGGTGTTTTTTTTAAAGGGATATAACATAGAGCCTCAAATCATTTTGACACACTTGTTGGGGCTTGAGTGGTCTTGAAGGGATAGTTCACCCACAGATGTGGAAATTTGCTGGTAATTTACTCATCCTCACACCATTGTTTCATCAGCAGTTGAAACTATGGTCTTCTGAGAAAAGTCATATATCTAGTATTGTGGAGTCAGGTGCTATGGAAGTGTTATTTTTTTTTACTTTGTTGTCAGATTCAGCCAAGTGCAGTCAATATTTTTGCTTCCTGTACCAAGTGCATTTACACCCATTTCTGCACCCATGGCCTCATTAATCTTAAGATAATTAAGGTGTTTTTGTTTTTTAGGCGCATTGCTAGAGTGTTACTATTTTGAGGACTAATAGCAATTTAATAGCATTTGGGGTTTTGTTATGCAGATCTGGCAACCCAGACTTAATACCACTATGATAAACAGTTACAATATCATTGATTTAACCATACAGATTTAAAGGGATGGATCCCTTTAAACCCTAATATTCATATTTTGGAAGGTCATGCAAAGTGTATTTTGCTTTTGCAGTGTCTCAACATGTTGACAACATAAAGCAAATTCTTCCAGGCCTCTGGAACTACAGAGATTGAGGGTCAAAGTGGGCAACCGTAGATGGACATTATGCAAGTTGGTTACAAACCTACAGTACATAGGAAAAAGCATAATTAGGACAATACAGCCTGTAATTCAGATTACTATGTAGTATGACACTAGTCTTGACTGACATTATATTGAAAGTAACAGATTTTTTTGGCAAAAAAAAAAAAAAAAAAGAATACGAAACTGCAGTAATGAGACCTAAAATAAGCAGGTTCAGCTGGGAACAAATTCATTGTTAGCCAGGACCATGTGTGCCACTCTGTGGGAGTGGGCAGGTGTGGAATGAGATTCACAGTAGCCGAAAAATTAGTCTGCACAGACCTTTATGCTGCTGTGAAAAAGTCCACCAGAGAAATAAACATGTCATTTAATATTTTGAAGACCATTTAGTATTTCTCATTTTTTTCTGGCTATAAATACATATTGTAAACTGGAATTCATTGTAAGGATGTTTACTGCAACCCAGGCTCATTGAAAATATGTACCTTAGCCTACACTTTTCCGGGTACATTTTGATGCATATTTCAGATGACAAATCCACTAGAGGACACTGTCTACAATTTTGCAAATTTGAAATGTCTTTTGATATACACATTCTTCTTGTGCACGTTCACAAGACGACGGGGAATGTCATGAGATCACCTTGTGCACCTATATGCAGACTAGGACATAATATGGCTGGAAAAACTTAAGATTAAAGAACATAAGGTTATCAATATGAAATGCGTGCATGTTCGAGTAATTGACAGATTTGTTTTTTTATTATTATTATTTTATTATTATTTTTAAGAGTTTATCCCTATTTCCCAATTCTTTTCCTGTCTTTCTAGCATATATCATAATCACACACCCTATGGAAATTTGATATAGGGCAATATTGGGCATAACAATTATGTTTAGATTTCACATACATACAAATAAATGTCATGTATGCAATGTATATTTCAAAATATTGCAATTTACATATTTGTTTTTCAACCAATGGAATTATGGCTATAGGCTTCATATTTGTTCAAATATATAAGCTACAGTTATACGTTACGCACGCACGCACGCACGCACGCATATATATATATATATATATATATACTGTATTTTTTATGATCTACATAGCCTTTTGGTGCTTTGGCTTTTGGTTTTACCCAACCAATAGTGTATTCAAAACCAAATGAAAGAGAAAAGTCCATCGCAGTCACATCGGTTTACCTTGATTTTATATCGCTTTAATTTCTTTTGTGAAAGTGTGATTCAATGAACTCGAATCAGAATGCATCAAATGTACAACACTGTTCAAAGTGAGCTACCGAGCAAACTGATTATGTTGAAAAAGCTGTCCATATTGAGAAAGATAGATGAGGCAAATTGATTTAATTATGAATCAGACACCAAGTTGTTTTGTGGAATTTATTTGGTGTTGTGCAAAGAAATGCACAAAAAATATTCATCAATGATATGTCTCTGTAAATATCATTAGTATGAAAAGGAACAAAAGCTGTTGCTGTCATACTGCCTCGTAGCATTTATTTTACCTAGAAACTGCAGTCAACTGTAGTCATATATTGAAGTTGACTGAAGCACGTATGTCCAATGAACCTGTGTTGGTTTTCATGGGCTCTCCTGGTCATTGGATGGGAACCACTACACTAAACAAAACAAAACATATATGAAGCAGTTGAGTAGCTACAATAGAACTGAATTAGTCACTTAGACAGGCCCGACCAGCCTTTATTTGGAAGTGTATTAGATGGTGTCCTCATTACTGCAGGAACGTGACAAATGAAGAAGAATATCATCCACTTCCACCTATTTACAAAAGTTTGGCAATCAGGTCAGGGGGCAGGAGACAGTGAGAAAACAGCTCCTCTGTTCTGTACTCCAGGGCTGAGCGAGGAAACAGGCCCTAAGTGATCTAAATGAGGAACTGCTACAGCACAGCTGTTGCTCCATTAAAAAGTCTCCTAAAGGAGCTTCACAAGGGGCTCCTGCGGAAAAGCAAAACCAGCACCATGCCAGAGGACCTGAAAGTTTTCACAAGAAAATGCTTTGCTAGTAAATAAAGAAATATAGCAGTCACAACTGCTCATGAAGTTATTATCCCCTGTCGCATGTTGCCAAGAGCTTCTAAATGTGATGCAACATTGTACTTTTATTAGCATAAATGCACACTATATTTGAGGTAAAGTATTCCAGTGTGTTGTTCTCTCACTTTTAACTCCAGTAAAGAATCATTTAACACTTTTAGAAGTATGGTTAGTATGATGTTTGACCTGGGATTATGAAATCCTGTTTTAGAGAGGGGTTAGAACCACTTTTGTTTTATTAACCCTTGATTATAATGCCATTATATTTATAAATGCTGCTGTATTTTAGATAGATGCTTAGAAATTGTGTCTCATATTTGCATGCTTTGGACTCAGAAACACAATCATTGACAACACAAATATATAAGAATACTGAGCCAAGTTTTAGGATTGCAAAGTGAGAAATGCCATGAATACCCAGAAATACTTGTTAACATTTTTACTTGTTAATACATACTCTACATATCTGTCTGTCTGTGTGTCTGTTAATACAACATATATCAGGAAAATCCTTCACGTCCCACAATTTTCTTAGGTTTGTCTTTTTTTTTTTTTGTGTGTGTATTTAAACCCTTCCCAAAAATGTCTATTATTTTAAGATCCATTTTCACACAATGGACTGAGGGACTAACTAAGACAACTAAGATTCAGACACTTATAATGCATTTAGGGGGTGAAGGTTTTTCGTATTTTTCCTAAATATAATTTTTTTTTTCATTTGGTACTGCCCAGAATGAACTTACAGAAAATAATTGCCTTACCCGGAAGATAATTTTTTTTAATGCACTCTGATCTTAAAACAAAAAAAAAAAAGAGTAGCCAAAACAGCAAAAATCACATGCTTTCAGATGTTTAAATTAATGTATAGATGACACAATAGGAATATTTAAAAATTTTAATTTAGTGGAATAACAGTGATTTTTCAGTCCCAACAAATAAAAACGTTTATAATTTTAACAAACTGTAATTTTCTGGTGGAATATGTGTTTAAATGTTTTTTTTTTTCTTTTTCTTTTTTCTTCTTTTTTCTTTTAACTATAAGTATGCAAGTAAAATCCATTTTATTGGGGAAACTAAAAAGATTTCACTAATACTTCTGAGAGGCTTTATTTTTTACTGAGAAAGTAGCAATGCATCCAAGGATTGTTTTTGCTAAGAAGTATTTGGCAACTCCACACGCCTACTTTTTGTGTCAGATTTTGCACAATTATAAGGCCTTAAAATGCCACCCCTGTCGGCAGCTGTTTTATGTAGTTTTATGACACATCTTAAAAAGTATCTTAAAGGAGCACTCAGTGCTTTTAATCAATACCTTTATGTAATTTGCCATTAGTTTGTTATTTTAAACCACACAATAAGGCCATATGCGCAGCTAATACATACAAAACCCATTAGACTTGACCAAACATCAAAAGAAGGATTACAGCTCAGTTCAGGATTGGTTTGTTTGTCAGCTAATTTAAAAAAGGCCCATGGCTTGTATTGAAAATTGGCAACCTGTCAAAGTTAACCAGACCTGATCTATGAAGCGAACAACAGGAGCAAGAGGTATGCTGTCCTTAACATGCCAATCACGACCAGGCCATCACGGCAGTTACAGGCAGAACCTGATCGCAGTACAGTACATCAATACACTCTGAAAGCAAAGGCGAGTCAAGGTATAGAATAAAGAGAAAGAAAGCACACTATTTCTGTCAGAAAGCTCTTTTGTGAGCACATATCAGCCATTGAGGACACAAAGAAAGCTCTGGTACCTTGTGATCCTTTAGAATTATGCACTTTTCTCTGTTATGCAATTTTTACGTCACAATACACTATAAAGCCGAAACATGATCTTCTAGAAAATGAGAGCACATGGCAAGGAGTACTAGGAGGTAATGTCTTGCTAATGTTTTTTAAAATGTATGCTTTGAAAGGTTGAAGATATATTTGCTATGACTCACACTTTTTTGTTGCATAGCAGCCCAGGCCAATTAGGTGTGGATATTATGTGTGACAAATGCATTGACTATCTAAAGGCCGAAGACAATGATTCATAGCGATCAGTCACAGGACAAGAATGCCAAGTGATTGTTCACCCTGGCCAACAGCGGTCTTTGGCACAGACCAGACTCCAAAAATGCAATTGGCTCTAGGAATGAATATCATCCACTTTGATTCTGCCACAAGCAGGGCCACTTTCAAAACCCCTCACCTCTTGAAAGAAAGTATTCTTTGAGTAATTGGATTCGTAAATACCTTTTTTTTTTTTTCTCCTCCTGCCCCTCGTCATGATGACTTTGGTCATTGCCGAGATAAACCGCAATAGCAGTAGACCCTTGCTTATTTGAGGATTGTGTTTCGAGATGATGAGCCAAACGCAGTCTTTGGGATTGCTTTGGCTGAGACCTGACCTTCCACCATAGGGCTGCTGGCAAGCCGAGATGAGTTTTCTTTCCAATCACACAAGCCATTTTCCTTTGAGAAAAAGACTTTGAAATTTGTAGTTTATCCATTTTATGTGTAAAAGAACTCAAAGATCTCATAGCACAGCAACTTTTCATTGAGTAATGTAGGTAAACTGCAATAAAATGTACAGATTATTGTGCACACTTGCTTCTATGACTTGCTTTCATTTCTTCAACACAAAAGAAGAGGTTTCACTAAATGTTCACAGTGCTTTACAGTGAAAGTAGATGGGGCTCGAGAACTATAAACGTACAGCTTTTTTTCAGTAATGTCTAAAACAAGACTGGATGCCTTTTGATCTTTATCAAATGGAAGATTCATTTCTCCTTTGAAACATCTTTAAATTTCTTAGTAGTAATCTCATTTTTATGTTTAGGTGAATTATGCATTTAAACCATCCAGAATAAAGACTTTTCCTCACCCCCAATTTTTTAACAGTACCACTTTTTAATCAGATTGAATCAGTATAATACCAAAAGTGCGGAACTATTTTCACCACTCCCTGCAGTTCTATGTTGTTTCTGTGTGATAGTATATGTGTTGATTTGTTCTTTTAACACAATCGACTCTTTGTGGACTACTGTTGCTAACGAAGATAAAGCATGTGTTAATTATAGGGAATGGGTTTTGAGACCTCTCGGCTACCCACATAATGATATTTACTGTCAAAGTTTCACAGGGGAACTAACACTATGTTGACAGCAGCGTCAAAACAACTAAATAGGATGTTGCATTACTGCAGCTCAGTTGGTGAGTAGAGGTGTTCAAGAGATTTAGTCTGCTGTCTGGCTGTGTCTGTTTTTGAATTTGTGTGTTAGCATGCAGAGAGCTCTGCATTCCCTCTGGTACTCAATGCCTTTAATAGGGTTTACCCTAGACTAAGACAACCAGATTGGGAGCGATGTGGCACCTCGGGGGTAAACAGTAAACCAGAGAAGAGAGAGATATTGCAAATGAGCAAGACTAGCCTTTTTTGCGAGTAGAGTCATATGTCCAATAAGCACCACTGGCCTTAGATGTTTTCTCAATTACCCCCAGTGATTGCTTCATCCGCACTTCTTATGTTAAGCAGACGTCCTCTGCGGCCAAGTATGTCTGTTCAATAGTAAATACAATTTTGGCTGTAAAGTTTGATTTAATGTTTCCCTGCAGCACAGGACCAATAAAGGCTTTCCTAAAATGAATATGAAATGCAGTTTGAAATCTATTTTGCTTGTCCTATGTTCGGTGTCAGGGATGTTGGAGCCTATCCCAACATCACAGGCCATAGGCTTTGGATTTGGACTGTGGGGGAAATTAGAACACCCAGAGGAAATCCATGCCAACATGCAGACTCCACAGATAAAGGTGGTTTAACTGGTACTCAATCAGGAACCTTTTCGTTGTGAAGTGACAGTTTTACCCACTTGGCCATGTTGAGTTGAAATGTTTTTGTTTTAAGTCTGTATAACTTCTGTGGTATACAAAAGCAGTTGTAGTGAAGCAGTTATAATGAAAAATGCATCATGTGTGTGAATGAGAGGGTGTATGGGTGTTTCCCAGCACTGGGGGTTCACAAGTTAGTGTACTCTCAGTGCTGGGTTGTGGCATAGAACATATACCACAGTAATTGGCGGTTCATTCCACTGTAATGACCCCTGATAAGTCAGTTGTACAGGTTTGGAAAGACATAAGGGTGAGTAAATGATGACAAAATATTCATTTCTGGGTGGACTATCCCGCTAATGCGTCAGTACCAGACTGTGTACTTAGACTTCACATAACACTGACTCACTGATGCAGCTGGCTTATTTTGACAGATACTCTACTGGCAGAAACCAACCTAGATGTTGGCATTTGATTGGATGTCCTCTAAGAGTCAGTTAACATGTGAGTGTTTAGCGGGCTGCTGAATATCAGCCTGGTTTCAGGCTCACATCTGGTGCTATCGAGGAGTCGACCCACTGAGGCTTTTGGATTATACTCCACTAAAGAGGGTCATGGGCAGTACGCACACGCACACACGCACGCACGCACGCACGCACGCACACACGCACGCACACACACACACACACACACACACACACACACACAAAGGGCCTCCATTCGCAAGATCACTGGATCGAAGGCCAGGCAGCGTGGCATCAATTTTCAGGAGGGTCAGTGTCAGACTAGAGTGTGTCTGAGACCTGCAGGACTGCCGAAGAAGCCTTTCCCTGACCCAGACGCACCTCTATGCAATTCCCCCGATCTCCAGGCCCCTAAACGGATTAACTCCACAGCTGGCTCAGGAAACAGTCTCACAACCATCTCTCGATCACACCCCTCCTCTCTCTTCATTCTATCCGTCCCGCACACCATCCCTTTTTGTCCCACCCACCCTTTCTCTTCCTCTGCCCTGTGACATGCCAGCCCGGTGAGGGATTTACTTGCAATTTCATTTTCTCCTCATCTCACCTCACCTCTCCTCTCCCATTTCCACAGTCCCTCCTTCTGACAGAATTCTCTTCTAGTCAGCTAGTGACTCATATTTTCTCTCTCCTCTGTTTATATTCCCCCTCCCACATGTCTGCTAGCATGGCATCCTCCATAAGGAAGAGCACAAGAGGTGGTACCTTTTGGGAAATCATTGCTTATTCATTTTTTTTTAAATGGGAGGGCTCACTATGTATTTGCTCCACCGGGAGCAAAAGGTGCAGAACACCATTTCCCATTCACCCTCAGAAGGATATTTGACATGTCTAAAGATATAAACACTAATCCCTGGTTACATGTCAAACTTGGAATCGGATATTTCACGAGAACCATTTACAGTTGCAAACAAATGTGGCCTTTTGTGTATAAGGTCTTCAAGCTACATAAAGAAGTGCCTTATAATAAAATTAGCTTCAGAGCTGCCCTAATTGCTCACTATAAAACTTTTATTCACATACTAGTCAGCTTACCTCTTATGATCTTTCTTAGCTATCGGCCTGAAATTCATCCCCCTTCTGCTGCTGAACCAATTAGATTAAAGTAAGCAACCTGAGCTGATCTATGTGCTGGACAAGAATGAGGCAGCAGTAGTTGCAGCATCTAACTCAGACATTAAGGCCTAAAAGAACATTTCAGTGGTGCTTGTTGATGCAAAATTCATCATCAGAGTATGACAGTTGTGTTGAAAGCTCTCTAAAGCGTTTACACATTGCCTCCTGTTTGCTACACCTGTAGTTCAAATTTTAAATTCAATTCTGATGGCACACACTTGATATTTGACCCTTAGATCTGGTTCCTCTTGAATTTACAGAGATAAGACAGATAATTTTCTGTCTGACAGTAGCTGTATTCTGCCTGGTATTTAGCCATGACTTATTGGTCTATTAGAGTCTCTCACACAGGATGCTTTCTTGCATTAGAGTCTCTCACACAGGATGCTTTCTTGCATTTGAAACAGTTAGACAGAGCGCAGTGGAATGGAACAGAACACAAGGGTCTTAAAACATGCTTTTCACAGCTGAACTGTCTTTGACCTTAACACACAGTCTTACACAAGAGGAAGATAAAAAATAAACAGCAATGACACAAAGGCCAAATACCATCTGACGCTTCAGTACCTTGATAAACTACTGGAATATAGTGCGACTGGATAGGAGGACCATGTGGAGGTATCTTTAGTCCTCTCTTTTCAGATAGCAAGTTATTGTTGTTAGGTAGGCTATTTGATTGTGGCTAAAATCAAATTGACCTCCAGTGAAGATTGTGAGGTCAGGTTGGGAATAAATGTTGACTTGAGAATCAATGTGATATATATAAAACATTTGTATGTATTTTGCAGTATATAAAGTGTGATTCTATAAAAACGTATATGTACTTACGTATACACTGAAACATAATATTGACATGAACAACATCTAAATGTACACTATTTAAATATTCACATTATCTAAAAATACATTTTACAGACTTAATTTAATTATTATGAATACTGAAGCTGGCATTAACATTGTTGTCATATTGATGGTGTTATGGTTTTAATCACGCTTATTAAACGCAATAAGCAAATGAGTGAACTGTAAGAGTGCAGTTTTTTAATTTATAACAAGCACAATCAAGTACAGCAGGATTTACAGCAGTGAAATGAAATGCTCATTGTGCGTATCTATGCTTGTCTCAAGACACCCATTCATTACAAATTTGAAGAAGCTTTATGACAGGTTTTATGGCAGTAAAATCAAGCTCTCATTTTCACTCATCTGCTTTGACAGACTGCAACATGCCATGTTTTAGGTGATTTGTATAGGTGTATTTGAAGGTGTATTTACTATGAGTGCAACATAATGTCAATTGACCTTTCACAGGTAGTTTGATTGACGGGCTATCTGGCCAATCATAAAGCCGATATTCTGGGATCCCGTCAATGTGTGCCACTTTCTTCGACATGCAGAACAGTCAGACTCACCATGCATAGTAGTGTAACGTTGGGGATTTAACATGCATAATGGTGAAAATGTGCTTGTATAGGACTAAAGGATGCAGACAGCAGATACCAAGAAAGGCTGGACATATATTTAATATTTCCCTAAAACTAGAGAAGCGTAGGAAATGGATGTGTTTGTGGCCTCACATCAGCTGTCAATCAATGGTGCTGCCACTTGCTGAAGAGATGGACTTTGCAATCTTTTGCAAGCTCTTGAAACTTTAGTTTGCGAAGGGTCAATTGGACTACTTTTGGTAACACTTTGAATATTTTTCAAACTAATTAATTTGAGTGCACTTGTCTTTTTTTCTTTAAGTTGTACATATTTTAAAGAAATGGTTCAGTTCAGAGGTAGGATTGATTTTTTTTTTTTTTTTTAGTGCTATAGTGTTAATGAAATCATATTTATTATTCCATTACTTTTTCTTGTGCAAAATGGTAAGGTTTAACTTTGGGGTATAATGTTAAGGGTTCTAAAAATCTAAATTATCAATAAAATGATGCAAAAGTACAGCTATAGAAGTGTCTTCATGGCATAAAAGATAATACATATTTAACACTTTTTAGCTGCAAATGTCTAAGAATTTATCAATGTTTCAATGAATCCAAAATTTCTGCATTTAAACATTATTAAAATATGCAAAAATGACATTTTGTAGCAGTAAATAGATTTTTTTTTTTAAATGCTGGATTATTTAAAACCAATTTTGGGTAGAATATGGATAAATTAAACCACTGGGCTGATAAAAAAAGATTTAAAGGCTTACAATTAAAATAAATCAGAATTATTTTTGTCACAAAGTGATTTTTAAATGCCATTAATGCCTGTAGCACAAACAGGTATTACGTTTCATTAAGCTGAAGTATTTTTAAACCACTATAGTTTAAGCAAAACGAATAGAGGTTTGTCCTAGAAAACACAGATTATAATAATAAAAACAAGATTATTTGTGCTTGACTTTCAAAAAGCACCATATGAGTTGAGATAGACAAATAAACAGAGCAAAGAGAAGGTGGACGGTGCGAGTAGGAGGGTGAGAGGGAAATAAATATGTCCTAGCAGTCAGTCATCTCATCAGACGGATCGACATCGATCACTCACACAGTCAGTGGGAGAAATGGAGTGAGCCAGCAAAGAGGGAGAGAAAGAAAGAAAGAGAGAGAGGGAGAGCGAGTGAGTGAGAGAGCAATGTATTTGTGTGACGGATCAGCGGATGCATCGCACGCCGTTGCCCCAGCTGGTCTGCTTAATGAAATGTGTCCCATGACAAGATAGAGCAAAGTGATTTAAACCGAACTAGCCAGGCTTGCCTTCCTCTACCTCAAATGAGCCTAGAAATTGTCTATTTCCCCACTTCAGAGTGTACATCCCATACCTGATTCTGCATAATATTTAGATAAAGTAAATGAAAATTGCTTTCCGTGTTTGACAAGCTGTTAGATATTTGAAAACACTCCCTATTAAGTACAAACCCCCCCCCTGAAAAAAACCAAGAGGCGACAATAACACACACGAAGCACTTGTGAATGAAGCTTTGATATTTTAATTCACCTGTCAGAAAACATGCTCTACGAAGTACTAGCAAATTTGGCTTCGAGGGCTTGGAGTTTTCAGGTGAAAATGACACAAGAAAAATGCAAAGAACATTTTCATTTAATCTTAAATGTCCTCACCCGCGTTTTCCAATGGTTTATATGACAGCCTGTAAGAATAAACAGATGATTAAATGTGTCACACATTTTAAAAACACATTTCACCAGGGACGACTAGCTAAAAACTAGGATAGAAATGACCTTACTATACAATTGCACTTACAGACACACACAAATAAAAGAGAGAGTTTGCTAATGTTAGCACCAACCAAACATTTATGAGAGGTCAAGTGAGAAATAACCAGCCTTAAAATTTATTGTAATTCTGTAGAATTACCACCACGTTTACACAGGTTTTTAGATGGTTGTTTTTCTATAATTTTTTTCTATTATAATAATATTCTATTTTACACACACATACCACTATATCATTATTATTCATTATATATGCATATACAGTACAATTGATATTAGTTGACATGAACAAGCATAACAAATATGTTTGTTGTTTTACTCACAATAACACCGTTTGGCATACCTTATGGACATGAACATGGCTCAACATGGATAAACATGGTTACGACTATATTTAAAACCATACTGTACAAACATGGTTATTGAAGTTAAACTATGGTAACCATAAATCAACAAAGTTTTTGCTGCACTTAGCGTAAGTAAACCAGAATTTTATTCAAAAAGCAGCCATTTCTTCAGTCTTCAGTGTAACATCATGAATATATGCAAGTATTTTTGTTATGGTATTAGGTATTTGTAGTGGTCATGTCAATGGTAATTGCTCGATCAGTGTTTAAAATTTGAAAAAATATAAATAAAATTGTATGCAGACAATGTCACACATACCATTTATCCCAGGAAAGCCATTAGGGGTCCACTGATGTTGAGCTGGGAAAATCAACACTAGAAAAAAGGATAAAAAAGAAATCATATATCATATTCACATTTGATTGTAATTGTATTATTGTAGTTATTATTATTGTAGTACCTTCAAAAGACAGCATTATAATAGTGTACAAATCAGTTCATTTTAACCTTTAATATGATAATGATCTTCAAGTTCATTTAAAAGAGTTTTGAAAGCTGAAGTGATTTCTTTGTTTCATTAGTTAGGTTAGGTGCTTCAATATTTTAATTAACCAAAAAAACTGAGCAATCAACCTGAATAATCTTACTGATTAATTATTAAAATTATGGAAAATTAGTTGATTAACCATTCTAGCATTAAAAAAGAAAAGAAAAATTAAAAGAAGTCTCTTATGCTCATCAAAGCTGCATTTTCAAAGCAGCAGTCGTCAATGTAACATAATAAATGTATATTTATATAAGTATTATGTTATGTTATTAAGTATTAATAGATGTGTAAGCGACAATGAACTTCCTCTCATCCTTTGACTTTCAGCTTAAGCAGGTCAGTTCTACAGAATGAGTGGATAATATGAATTAATTTTCTGTACATTTTTCTTTTGTAAAAAATATTGTTAATGAGGTTATAAAATCTTCTCATTATTTATGAATAGCATGCACTGATTAAAACCTTGTCTTGGTACATCTTTTGTTTTCTTAGTTTTCTTTATCCTTGAAAACATTACAAAAAAAAAACCCACCAGACATTTCCATCAGCAATTTTGTTGTCAAGATTAACACTGATTACTATTCTCCTCAAACCTCTTGATTCATTTTTTTTTGTGTTTTTTTTGCACGCCTCTTCCTTTCTCCTCCTTTCTCTCCTTGTGTGATGGCGGGGTCTCAAGAGGGGCCTAAGGCTCTGTTTGCACTGATGGAGGTAGAAAGGGCCAAGGACAACATTCGAGAGCACTGATGTTTACAAATTCTGCTCCACAGCTCCATGGGGGTAAACCCCACATTTCCTAGTTTCCTCTAGTAATCCACACTGCTTGTTTTCTTGTTCATGTGGCTGCTTGCTCTGAGAAGAGACACTAACACTCCAGTCCACACTTCACAAACACTCACCCTCAACAAGCCTCTCTGCTAATGACATATAACAATCTATTAATCCATTCTAGTGCGATTAATTGCATTTTTATATCAATATTTGCTGAGAAAGGGCCTGAAATCTGCATTTTCATTGCAGTCAAGTGAGTCACTGAAGAGGCAAAAAGTCAAAATAAAATTTGATTTCCTTATGAGCTAAATCATGGAAATTACTTTTTTTACTTGCTATCATGTTGTTACAAACCCAGTACTCACTTTTCATCTTCGAAACATGAGTGTTATTTTTAAAGCAAATCTGGTAAATTTATGTCCCTCCATTAAAAGTCTGTTCATCCAAGCTCCGATGCTTCAAAATAAATAGAGATATAAAACAAATTATCTATATCTTATTTAAAAGTCTTATGAATGGATATATCCGGTTTATGTTATGAGCAGATATATGTACAGTCGTGGCCAATAGTTTTGAGAATGACACAAATATTAGTTTTCACAAAGTTTGCTGCTAAACTGCTTTTAGATCTTTGTTTCAGTTGTTTCTGTGATGTACTGAAATATAATTACAAGCACTTCATACGTTTCAAAGGCTTTTATCGTCAATTACATGACATTTATGCAAAGAGTCAGTATTTGCAGTGTTGGCCCTTCTTTTTCAGGACCTCTGCAATTCGACTGGGCATGCTCTCAATCAACTTCTGGGCCAAATCCTGACTGATAGCAAACCATTCTTTCATAATCACTTCTTGGAATTAGTGGGTTTTTGTTTGTCCACCCGCCTCTTGAGGATTGACCACAAGTTCTCAATGGGATTAGGATCTCCAGGTCATGGACCCAAAATTTCAACGTTTTGGTCCCCGAGCCACTTAGATATCACTTTTGCCTTATGGCACGGTGCTCCATTGTGCTGGAAAATGCATTGTTCTTCACCAAACTGTTGTTGGATTGTTGGAAGACGTTGCTGTTGGAGGGTGTTTTGGTACCATTCTTTATTCATGGCTGTGTTTTTGGGCAAAATTGTGAGTGAGCCCACTCCCTTGGAAGAGAAGCAACCCCACACATGAATGATGTCAGGATGCTTTACTGTTGGCATGACACAGGACTGATGGTAGTGCTCACCTTTTCTTCTCCGGACAAGCCTTTTTCCAGATGCCCCAAACAATCGGAAAGGGGCTTCGTCAGAGAATATGACTTTGCCCCAGTCCATTCGCCATACTTTTTGCAGAAGATCAATCTGTCCCTGATGTTTTTTTTGGAGAGAAGTGGCTTCTTTGCTGCCCTTCTTGACACCAGGCCATTTTCCAAAAGCCTTCACCTCACTGTGCGTGCAGATGCGCTCACACCTGCCTGCTGCCATTCCTGAGCAGGCTCTGCACTGGTGGCACTCCGATCCCGCAGCTGAATCCTCTTTAGGAGACGATCCTGGTGCTTGCTGGACTTTCTTGGACGCCCTGAAGCCTTCTTAACAAGAATTGAACCTCTTTCCTTGAAGTTCTTGATGATCCTATAAATTGTTGATTTAGGTGCAATCTTAGTAGCCACAATATCCTTGCCTGTGAAGCCATTTTTATATAACGCAATGATGGCTGCACGCGTTTCTTTGCAGGTCACCATGGTTAACAATGGAAGAAAATTTTGATTTCAAGCATCACCCCCCTTTTAACATGTCAAGTCTGCCATTCTAACCCAATCAGCCTGACATAATGATCTCCAGCCTTGTGCTCGTCAATATTCTCACCTGAGTAAACAAGACGATTACTGAAATGATCTCAGCAGGTTAATGACAGCAATGAAATCCAGTGGAAAGTTTTTTCAGGATTAAGTTAAGTTTTTCATGGCAAAGAAGGACTATGCAATTCATCTGATCACTCTTCATAACATTCTGGAGTATATGCAAATTGCTAAAAACTTAAGCAACAACTTTTCCAATTTCCAATATTTATGTAATTCTCAAAACTTTTGGCCACGACTGTAGACTTTTATTCACATGTAAACATACAATGTTTACTACTTTTGAATTTTTGGTCATGGAAGCTCAGTCATATTTACTTTAACCAATCGTATTCAACCTAGTTCTCTAGCATCAAGCAGAAAGTTTGTTACTGTTGCAGACCAGTGTTTAACCATTGAATTCATTGGATTTAAAAAATAAATAAATCTCTTTTATGAAAGTTTTGAAGTGCCACAGTTTTGGGTGAACAGACTATGAACAGACTATTCAAATATCAATGAAAGATTTATGGGATTGAAATGACATGAGGCTTATATAACATAACATACATTTTAGCATCTCACTCCATGAGCGTCAACTTCATGCACATTTTTTGCATAAATACACATTCAGGGCTCATTCACACAGAATGAGTCTTTGCCACTGACTCCCTTTAAAAAGAAAATTGCACCGCTTGCTCAGTTCTTACCAGTTCTTCTTGGTCCACTGCTCTGGAACTGACACTGATGTCGGCGCTGTGTGTAAAAGTTGAAGTTCTTTTAACTTAACACATCGTGTAAAAAATGTGGCGCTCATATGCACGGATGTGCTTCAAAAGATGTGAGACGCGACCTTAATGGTCATGCATGTCCATCAAGCATGTTTACATTAAAAAACAATTGAAAAGTATCACAATGGAATTGAAAAATGCATTCTTTGTGAATGAACCCTAAGACCTGTGAATTCTCTTTTAATTAACTCCACATCACCCATTAAATTGATAGTCCTACATATAACATATCCCAGTTCTCCCTCCTTGACTGTATGTGTGTGTAAAAATGCCTCCCTGGAATAATTGATTTAACAAATAGGCATTTGTTTTCAGCTGGAGGAGTGAAGTGACAAGGTGCTAGAACGGGAGCCGCGAGCCAGAGAGATTAATTAAGCTATGAAAACTTCTTGATGGAAATTAAACGTGTCTTACAAATCTCAAGTCTAATGTGTTAAACACATAAACAAAGTAGATGCAGCAGGAAAGAAACTTCATTTTGACAGCTACAAAAGGAAATGTTAAATGGTATTTAATGAAAATCAAATATTTTAGGATATTTTAGTTTTTTTTTAAATTAGATGAAGATATTTTTTGTAAAATGAAAAGAACAGGCCAATTTCCCCATACAGTACATTGAAAGTCACTGGGTTATAAAATAGCAAAACATTGTACACAACTGACTTTCATTAGCTGGATTTCCATCACCTTTTGTTGTATTTTTGCTTTGTACACTTCCCTTGTTACATGTACCACGCCCCGTCTTTTGTCACCATGGTTGTTTATTGTTTCACACTCCATTGTTACCATTTATAAAAGTTCCTTTGTTTTTCTTCCTGTTTGTCATTTATTGTTATCAAGTGGTGTTTATGTTTAATGTCAGCCTTTGTTTTGGATTTGGATATGCCTCTCTCCTGTTCCTGGACACCTGTAACACTGTGTTAAGGCACATTTTGAAGTATGGCATGAGGAATCAGTGATAGAAATGGCAAATTTTGAAAAAGACAAATTCTTAAAAAAAAAAAAATAATAATAGTAATTTGCAAAAAAGGTTTTTTGCGCTCGCTTGAGGCAGTTTTGGACCATTTTCTGTGAAAAAGTTTTAATGCAAATAGTGGAAGATGGAAACACATTTGACAAATAAACTCTTATGTAGCAAACATTACAAACACGTGACTAATCTTCTGCCTCCATTATGCTTACTTTGTTTACTGTTGGTTACTAGGTTACCAATACTACAGTCAGCCGTTCTAACAACTTGATAGAAATGCACCTAATTCTAATTTACATATACTATATACAGGGGAGATTATAATTACAGAACAATTTACAACTTCCTGCATTTCGAGGACACTCCTTAGATATGTTTGAAGTTTTCCTATAGGAGCAAAACAGACCACCGTATAAAAAACCTAAAATATAGTAGCGATATTAGAAAAAGAACGCTGGTCAAAATTAGAGAACACTTTCACATTCCTTCTAGTTATTTGTGTTAATCTAGGGTCTGGTGCTAATTTTAACAAAAATTATCTGACAATCCCTATTTAACTGCCAGCTGAACTTTACAGTTTTCACTGATTTTGCACGAAAGTGAGCCTTTCAGATGAATGCCAAAAGCTTGACCCTTTCAGCCATAGCAAGAGAAATTGCTCAGAAGTTTAACACTATAGTCAGAGATGTATTTAATCCACTAGGTATGCAGAACTTGCGGTAGTATTGATTGCCTCAGCAATTACAATGAATAATAAAAAATGAATGAACGCAAACCTCCATCTCAGATCCATTTATGGCTCCACATAGAGGCTCCACATGTAAACAACAGAGGTTAAATTATACATAAACGTCAAAATAGCAGCGAAACCTGCACAAACTAGATTACATTAAAATGTATGTCTGCATAAAAGAAGCTTTGTGTTTAGTGAAGGGATGCAGCAGCCTTTTGCATAGCAAGCTGTAGGCTAACCCGTTCCCACAGGAGCTGGTATGAATCGCTAAACTGCTGGGAGAGCATCCATGAATGCAGGATTCTTTACATACTACGAGCACAGGGACACTGTGGCCTTTTGTGCATACCGATAAGGTTTGGGACAAAAGAGCAGGCCCCTCATTTAAGTCACGTAGCAAAAATGCATTTACATGAGTGTCGTCTGGGTGAATTAAGGGTGAAAGAGAGCGAGAAGCGTTCGTCTGGTTAAATTTATTACTTTGATCACTCAGTGGTTGCCCTCATTTAGTAGTGCTTGGCGATTGGCTGCACGCTCCCATCCACCACATTTCGTTATAATTCAAAAGGATGATTGGAAGCTGAGCTCTTCCTCTTCAGACTAAATCAATAAGCCAGAAGAAATAAATAAATGCTCACTTCTCTGCCTCCTCACGAAGCGATATTTATTTTCCCGCTTAAGACGCCTTGCAAACATGAGTCACTCCATCGCGAACACACTTACATGGGCAAAATACAAAGTAGACTTTTTGTGACCTTAATAACAGGTTTAACAGAAATGCCTTATCGCTCACTTCATTTCTGATTGCTGTGTGCATGTGGGTGTCTTTAATGGCTTTTATTTTATTTTTTGGGGGGGGGGGGGTTTGCATGTAGAATTATTGGGTCCACAGAATCAATCATTGCTCTTTTAAACTAGCATTGGTGTATTTAAGGGGACTTGTTATTTAAAAAATAATAATAATAATAATAATTAATAAAAAATGTATATTAAAAATATAATAAAAAACTTATTTTTAACATTTATTCCAGAGTGAGAGTTTCAAATGAATGAGGGGGGACACTTTTACATCATCTGTGCAATGAAATCAATATGTGAAGGCATGTTAATGGGAGCAAAATCTCTTGTTAGTGTCATCATAATGCCAGCATTATTACCAGCATTTGAAACCTTTCTATTGCCCTGTAAGTTACTGCCCAAACATTTTTTTAATAATTTAAAACATCACATGGCAGTGCCACAGGCTAATGATGGGCCTATGGGCCTAAGTATTAGCCTATGATACTGCCTAACCTACAAGTAGATCTTTGCAGTATTAGTTAGTTCAAAAGGTAAAGCAAAATAAAACTATTATTACTGCCATTGACTGACTTTTCAAACTCTGATATTGAAAAAGTCAAAAAAATAAATCCCATTCACATTCCTATGGAAATACTGTGGAAGTCAATGGGTCTCACCAACCACCATTTTTCTAAATATCTTAAATTGTGTTCAACAGAAGAAAAAAACTAAAATAACTGTAGCATTCAAGAAAGAAATGCAACAGAAATTGAATGAAGCTATCAAATAACAAAATAATACGCTGATTCTCTTCAGTGCATGGATTAAATACAGATTATTATTAAATGATTTTGTAAAGATCGGTGAGTGATTTTTCTCTCTATGTTTTTGTTTGATTAACACTAATTGATACAGAGGCCATAATATACTAGTCTGCAGTAACTTTAAGAGCTGCACAGATCCAATAGAATTACACATATAAACTGCATAAAGTTTAAGTGAAAATTATTGGCCGTTCTGTGAAATTTTTTTTTATATATATTTTCTAATATTTCCCAAATTATGTTTAACAGAGCAGTGAACTTTTACAGAGAAAGTCTTATTTGTTTTGTTTTGGCTAGAATGAAAGCAGTTTTTAACTTTTCAAAGCTCTCTTAAGCAATATATGTATGTGTGTGTGTGTATATATATATATGTATATATATATATATGTATATGTGTACATCTATATATATTCATTCATTCATTTTCTTTTCGGCTTAGTCCCTTTATTAATCTGGGGTCGCCACAGTGGGATGAACCGCCAACTTATCCAGCATATGTTTTACGCAGCGGATGCCCTTCCAGCTGCAACCCATCACTGGGAAACATTCATACACACTCATTCACACACATGCGATACGGACAATTTTAGCTTACCCAATTCACCTATACTGCATGTCTTTGGACTTGTGGGGGAAACCGGAGCACCCGGAGGAAACCCACGCCAACACGGGGAGAACATGCAAACTCCACACAGAAATGCCAACTGACCCAGCCGAGGCTCGAACCAGCGACCTTCTTGCTGTGAGGCGAACGTGCTACCCACTGCGCCACCGCGTCGCCCACATATATACATATATGTGTATATATACATATATATATATATATATATATATATATATATATATATATATATACACACATATATATACACAAATACAGCACTACAACATACAAAAGAGCGAGATCGACTCAGAAAGTCATTTACCTGTTTAATAATGAATTGATCAGCTGTAGTTTTATGTAATTGTATAATTTGTTTTCGATTGCCTACCAAAAAAAACATTGTCAACAACATCATTGCCTAATTATTCTAACTTGTCAAATTAACCTAGTTAAGCCTTTAAATTACACTAAGTTGAATACTAGTATCTTGAAAAAGTCTAGTAAAATTTTATGTTCTGTCATTAGTGCAAAGAAACAAGTTATTAGAAATTAGTTATTAAAACTATTTTGTTTAAAAATGTATTGAACGAAAAATTTCTCTCCGTTAAACAGAAATTGGAAAAAAAGAATATAAAGTAATTACAATTTAACAAGGGGGCTAATAATTCTGACTAACAATTCTAGCCATTCTGACTGTACACTGTAAAAATATCAGTAAATTAGCAGTTTTTCATATTTTGTGATTCATATTTTTATTCTTTGTTTTCCCCCGTTTATTTATGCTTTTGAGTTGCATTAAGAGACCTTGATCTTTCTTCCACCTTGAAAAATGAGAAAAAGTTACTTTTATTAACATTTTGTATAGTTTAAAGTGATATGTTGTCATGGATGGTGTTGTGTATTATGGCACAAAAACCTTGTAATAAACTGCCAGTACATTTTCTGTTATTTTACAGACTTATTGCTCGATATATTACGATATTATTTCAAACTACTAAAATGTCAATAAAAGTCACTTTGTTAAACTGTATTTTCAACATCAGAAGTCGACAGAGCAGAGATCAAGGTCCTTTAATGCAATTCATAACCGTAAATAAATGGAAAACACTTGTGAATCACAAAAAACTTAATTAGCAGATACACATCTGAATGTTTTCTCATCTTTCTCAACAACTGCTTTGACACGATCTACATTGATAAAAGCTCTATAGCAATAAAGATTTATTAAATTAAATAGCAAAATTGAGTTCTTTTCCAAGACTGTTTAAAACATCATTTTAATATCATCCATGTCCTGCATGAATATTCTTATTGATGCATGTTTTTTTAAGCCTGTACAATGTGTTGTGCTGCATGGATACATGTGCACATATGTTGTCAATGTGACTCAGCAAATACTCAATGATTTAAAATGCAACAATATTTAAAGTAATAAAATTGGAAAGCATACCATTTACAATAGTGGTTCTCATTTATCCCATTTGGAACACAGCAGCAGTTTTATATTATAGGAAAGTGCAGCTTCAACATTTTGTTAATCTTTTTTGTGCTCCCCAAAACGGTTTGGCTGATAGCTAGATTATTAGGAGTGTCTGATATCCTTGAATAAAACAAACAATTACTCCCTTGGTTAGAATATCAGAAATGGTTCAAATGAAAATATCTTCTCGTTTAGTCCACCCTTGGCACAATTTCTGCTTCTGTGACTGACTTACAGAACCAAGCAGGCCAGAGTAGTGCTATCAGAAGGGCATTTTGGCTGTTTTTTATGATGATATCACTCTGCTATATCATCTCTGAGGCGCTGTTTGTGCTAGAGATGAGTGTTATGCGAGGAGTAAGATATCACCTCACGATCATCTGAGACGCTGTTAGCTGGAGAGATGTGGCTCCGGTGCTCAGGTTATCATTCTCACTTACTTCTGTAAAAGAGCAAAGTTTCTTTCTCTCGCTTTCAGAAATGATTGAAAACTCACTGTCTAGATATGATGTGTGAGTTACAAAGAGCCAATGTGAACTTGTTAGTAAAAAAAGTGAACCTTCCATTACGAAACTTAATTATGGTATTACTAAAGCCTCGTTCCGATTATATAGTTTTCCCCAATTTCAAAATGATTTGCTTGATGACAAATGGGTAGTGTGTAGTGTGTCATAGAACACAACAACCAGTGCCATGTCTGCAATGCTTCACAACATCAATACACAAAGTCTAGCATGTTTAATTTTTTTTTCTTCTGATGATTGATCACAAAGCAACATGTAGCATATTTAGTACCCACAACAACAAAATCACATAAACTGTTGCACCCGACAATAAACATTGTGTAGTCTGAATGGGGCTTACTGTAAATTAAATCAAAAATACTTGTTTATTGTAGTTTATTGTATTGTGATCACAATTTAACCATGGTTTTGCTACACTAACCGTGGTTTAACCATGCTTTTTGTATTTAAACTGTGTTTAAACTTTATAAATGATAAACAATGTACCAAAAAACAGGGTTATTACATTTTTATTGTAATAAATCTATGGTTAATTTTATAGGTGTTAGAAAATGGGAAATGGCTAGCTTGGTAACATGCATGTTTATTTTAGTTAAACCATGCTAATCACAATTTAATCATGGTTTTGTATTTAAACTGTGGTTAATGGCAATCAATGCACGGAAAAACGGGGTTATTAAACTTTTATTGTAATAAAGCTATGGTTAATTTTGTAAGTGTTAGAAAAAGGGAAATGACTAGCTTTGTAACATGCTAATTTGTTAATATTTTATATTTTCTACTACACACAGCCTATTCAGGGCTCTTAATGTGTGTACATAATGTGTAAACATAATCCATTATCACTGTCAAAGTTTGCAGTCATATAACTCTTCCTGCGCTGTTTGATGATTGGTTAGCTTACATGTATGAGAGCAATTCATCTATTCATCTAATTTGGCAATTGTTTTTGGATCTATAGATTGCTTTAGAAGATATGTAATAGCGCCCCCTAATGTATATCAGCATAAACGAGGGTTGTTGGAAAAGTCAATCAAAACATTCAAGAGCAAGTTGACTGCATCTAGTCATGAATCTATTTCTGTATATAATTTATATCTCCAATAGACTACAGCAGGTTATTAAAACAGTGCAACAAGATTAAGGGCTTCTCAGCTTTGAAAGATTATTCCATTTGATCAGGAATTAAAATGTTTTTTTGTTTTGTTTTTTCAAATAAAGGCTGTGCAGTGTTGAGGAATGTTGGAAAACATGTTGGCATGTCTAAATTGATCAAAGTATCTATTTATTCATATCTACTGTATGTTCTCACTTCTATGTCACTCCCATTTGGAACACAGCAGAAGTTTTAGTTTTATTATAATGTATATCAGTGTAAACATGGATTATTGGAAAAGTCCATAAAAACATTGACAATAATGATGTAAAATTAGATAAATATCAAAGAAAGGGTTAATAAGCCATCATCACAGGAGCGGCATTGCAGAGAAGTATTTGACTAGCAGTCATAAAACTTAACTTGCACTGTGTGCTAAAAGTCAACAAGAGTCCAAATCTGAAGTACTCATGCACTAATCTAAAAAGCACTGTGGAATCCAGTCTTTATTGAACTGTCACCTGTGTTCTCTGTTACTGAGCACACCGTCCTCTTCTTTCAGAGCCTTAGCTAACTTTTAGTCAGACTGCGCATGCAAAGAGCTCAGACAGATTGATGGAAGGAGAGTGAAAGTGCACGCAAGAGAGACAGAAAGGAGTTGAGCTGACTGAAAATCCTCTCACAAACACAGCACCAGGTCATTAATCATTGTCTGTTAGGCCACGACCTTAAAAAAACTTGCATACTTTACATAGAAGTAGAAGCTAACAGCCTATGTCTGTCAGGATTCAGAAGGACAACCGTCCTTATCTGTCCTTCTCAAGTTTGTCCTACTACTAAGAGGATAAAGTACTGTATGCAATTTGAATTTGGCCAACTTTGCAGCTTTGAACTTCATTTTATGTTATATACTGTCTTACTATATCTTGCGCTGCATGGCTATATGTGTGCATATGTTATTTACTGAATGTTAAGTACTGAAACAAAAAAAACAAAAGAATAGAAGTCATACAGTTTACATTAATGATGTAGTGTCTTGACCATAGTCATGTATGTGTGTGTGTGTGTGTGTGTGTGTGTGTGTGTGTGTGTGTGTGTGT
>CAIGQV010019090.1:6192931-6205431 GCA_903798115.1 Danio jaintianensis
ATCACATGAGGAGTACAATGTGGTCATAAAGGATGTATATATATATATAATTAAAACATTCAGATGGTAGGGTCAGAATTTGGTGCAAACATTATAAAGCATGTTTCCATCCTGCCTTTTACTTATAGACAACATAGGTGTTTTCTCTGAAAATATACATCCTTTATGACCACATTGTACTCCTCATGTGATGACTACTTTCAGCAGAATAATGTGCCCGGTCACAAAGATCAAATCATCTCAAACTGTTTATTTTAAATGACCTCCACAGTCCCCAGATCTCAATCTAATAGGACACCTTTAGGATGTGCTGGAATGGGAGATTCACATCATATCAACAAATCTGCAGTAGCTGTGTGATGCTGTCATATCAATATTGACCAAAATCTCAAAAATGTGTAATGTTGCCAGCACCTTAAATCTATGATATGAAGAATTAGGACAGCTCTGAAGTCAAAAGGGGTTTAAGCCGGTACTGTCATTCATTTAATTTAGACACACTTCTATTTTAATCACTGCCCATACCCAATTTGTTTTCAAGCAAAGAAAAAAAAAAACTGCTAATTTTATCACTCATACAAATATGCATACATATTTAGACCATGGTTTCATTGCACACCCCCACTGAAGGATTTTTGATTTAAGCTCTGCAGACAGATGAACAATAGCAGCTGGCATGTTATGCAAAACAGACTCCCTATACCAAATCTCTCAACCAACAGTAACTGAAGGAAACTGGAAAAACAAATGCACACGCCAACACTGAGCCGAACAGGAGTGCTGTGCCTCTGCTTAGTCACACCGATGAATAATTAGGATATAAGGTGTAAAGGACACGGTGGAAAACATGGCGATGTGGATAATGAGTGCAGAACATACAAAAAGATATACATATTTTACAGCATCTGAGGTGGAGTGCAGAGAAGGTGACACGGGTAGGTGGAGATTACAGAACACTAAACATGTTTTTGCTTCAGAGTAAATAATTACAAAGAAAATAATCCACTGTAAACAAGATAGCTGGGAGACTCGTGTCTCCTCGCATATGTCTGTATTTTCCTTCATTCTAGTCTAATACCATATTTATATATGTGCTAGAATAATACAGCTCAAACCACTGTCCTGGTTACACATCTGTTGAGTATAGGAGAGGCTTGCTTGTGCTTTTCAATGAAGCAAGCTTTATGATTCTGAATGAAATTTGAATTGAATTTAAATTAAGTTAGTAAACAGAACAGAAATTCAAATTGAAATTTAACATTTAATTGGGGCCTGGATATACTTATTATTCCATGTTCCACTCAATCTTGCACATAGCCGTGTCTGCAAAACTTTTAAAGTCGACTCAAGCAGAACATGGATAGACAAGATAGATGGCACAAGTGCACTCATTGTAGACTGAAAAATAAAAGGTATTCGCAGAAATTCACAGGCAATCCTTATGATGCAAATTGTGTCACGGGTAGAGTGCATTTGTGTAACATGGACGGCTGAAGTAAACTTTAGGCTTTAGGGGAGAATGTGTACTGTAAATTCCTTTTTGTTATTTCAAATAAACTCTCTTTTATAGCTGTGACATCAAAATCGAGAAAATAAATTTGATGTTAGGGACTGTTCAGAGCTCATATTGATCCAGTACACACCAGTACGCAGTAGGATCACTCATATCCCGTTGGTGGTACTTTGCCACTAAGCTACAAAGTTTGGTGTCCCTGTCTGTGAGGAACAAATTAAGTTAACAAGCAGCACTAATGTGCAATCTAAAAATATCTTCAAGTATTTTTCATTGTGGAAATTTGAAATGTTATAGTGACAGACATAACACCTCTCCCAGAAAATCTCAATGTCTCCTGCATACTAATAGAATCTAGTTGATGCTCATAAATTATATACAATGTCCTGGAGATTGAATGAATGAGAGTCTTGACTTTTGAAAATGGGTTGTAAATGGGATAAGTTCTTGGAAACTGTACTCTTATAAGGTTTTTGTTATATATTATATAGTTAATATTTCTTGCTCTAGTAATTTGTAATCAAACACTAGGACACACTATAGGATCTTATGTGTGCAGGTTCATAGTGTTCCTATAAAAAGTATCATCAACAACTACTGGCCTGGGATGAATAATACAGTAATTTATTGTGGATCGCTTTAGATAAAGTTGTCATCTGTTTAACGTTTCAAAAATGCAAAGGAAACACTTTTCTGTTTGAACTATGTAGTTGTAAGTGCCTTTAATCTATTTAAGTGCCCTCCCAGAAAGCATTTTTATATTTTAAAGACATCTAATAAATGTCCAAACATGGATGTCTTGACTAAAACAAAGCTAAATTTGAGCTGTCAGTGAAAATCTAATAAAGTCTAACAATAGTACAAAACTAGACTAGTCACTAATCAATGACCCATGTGACATCTATATAATCTGTCTATTTGATTGTTAGTGTATTTTTGCACTCGTGTTAGACATCTATTTTTACTGATAGCCCACATTTAGCCCATGGACATTTATCCTACAGTTTAAATGTGCTTTTAATTTTCTGAGCTATCGGACTTAAAATTTTCACCAGGCAGATGAATCTACAGTATAAATCTGAAATCCATTAAATCTATACCCTAACAAAGTAAAGGCATCTGAAAGATCAAAGCTGTAACACAAGCAAACACCAACCTGTGTGTTAGAAAACAGATTGGCTTTGCACTACTCGCATCTTCTTCATCTAAAATTGCTCCTACTCTAAATGGCAGTTGATGTTTCAGTGTTTCAGGGGCTCAGGAATCTTATTAATCAATCAATTTCTCCAGCTATTCTCACTACGGTTTCACACTCTACAGTACATCAGAGTAAAAATCTCCAACTTAATCCAAACTAGCAGGTGCATGTGCACAAGGGACTCCAACCTAAAACAAATTGCAACAAAAGCACGTCCCAGATCTGATTATCTGGTCCCAGACAGGCCGCCAGATTGACTATAAATACTTTTTCAATTTGGACGATTAGAAGGGGAATCACTCTGAAGAGCCTGAGAGCTTTTGGGCCACTGCAGGTAATCCCTTTTTTCCCGCTAAAAGCTAAAAACCAGGAGGAGAGATCCATATCTGTTCCCCAGTGTCTGGAGGGAAGACTTATCACCGCAACTTCCAGAATGACTTGTTGCAGTAAGACCACAAATGGGAAGGCTGGCGTATCACCATCATTAATGTGAAATTAAGGCTTGAACCATGAACTCTCTCTCTTTTTTTTTTATTTGATATCTGGACAATCGGACATCTCCATCTGTTTTATGCATCTGATTGAGCATACCTTATTATCAACACACCATGGATTACAGGATTAAACTAAGAATCATTGATGACCAATCAGGATTTGTTGACAGATAAGAAAAGGCCCATAGGTATTCAACAGTTGCACATCTCGCATAAAACATTTGTGGGAAAAAAATAAACAAAATAAATAAACACAGTCGCCACCCTATGTTTTCAAGAGAATAAAAATAGTCACTTCCTGGGAAATTAGTGGAATATATAAATAACAAAAATGACCATTCCGGAAAGCTGAGAAACCAATTTATCTCTTTTTTACTCTAAAGTAAATAAGTTGCCTCAGAGTTGCAGATGACAACAACTCTTAGAAGACAACAAATTCTTTCTAATGATGGACTTTCATTTGGGTGTATGCAGAATAATTAAATATACTACAGAGTGCATTGATTCAATAAGTTAAATTGTTCACTGAAATCTACATAGTATGGTATGTGACTAAAGTAAGTTAGAGTATTGGCGTTCTTTCACTCCAGAGAAATCACAGTAAGAGCAGAGTGATATGTGAAGTGAAGTGAAGTGTAGTGTGGCCAAGTATGGTGTCCCATACTTGGAATTTGTGCTCTGCATTTAACCCATCCAAGTGCACACACACAGTTAGTGAACACACACATACCGTGAACACACACCCGGAGCAGTGGGCAGCCATGCTGCGGCGCCCGGGGAGCAGTTGGGGGGAACGGTGCCTTGCTCAAGGGACTCACCTCAGTCGTGGTATTGAGGGTGGTGGAGAGTGCTGGTCATTCACTCCCCCCCACCCCCAATTCCCGCTGGTACCGAGTATCGAACCAGCAACCTTCGGATCACGAGTCCAACACTCTAACCACCAGGCCACGACTGCCCACACAATGCATAACACAATGCATAAATGTGTTTTGAGTACTCAGCAGCCTACATGTGCTTGTTGTCTCATTACAAACATATTCTGCCATTTTCACAATTTACATGTTAAATTAACAAAAGATACAATTAAACAGACCTTATGTCTATTTGGCGTGGTGCTAAATACATTTAAAAACCATATATCCCAACTTTTGCATGCTGTGAACAGATTGCTGGCTGAGAAATGCTCCTTAAATCCCATTGCATATTAGACGAGAGGTTCCGTGCCATGTTATTAAAATTCTAGACATTGTTTTAGTAGTATATGCACACATGTGCCACCATTCAACGTTCGCATTGTTTAGCAAACATATAGATAACAATATAAATATGTGACATGGTGGAGTTTAGTCTCCTTGCCTCTCCTGTTTTCAAAATAAGAGTCTCACATACATATTAGGTCTAATATATAAGCTTTGATAAACTTAAAAATAAGAGGGGTGAATGATCATTCTTGTAATTTCACTAAGAAACACGGCCTGGGGCAAGCATATTATTGATTCCATGTGCAATGTATCAGTCTGTGCTTTGCAACATGCAGCGACAAATCTTATTAATTTTAATGGAGAGCTGAGGATTTCTGGTGATGAGAGCGACAGTGACTGTTGGCGACACGATGTAGGCATGGCAAGTGACAGAAGATGCTCTATAAAAGTTCAGAAATGCTCTACCTTATGAAAATGAGAAGCGACTTTCACAAGAGATTACCAATGGGAGTGAAGTCAGTGGAGAACATGTAATTCATGTTTTGTAGTGGGATAACCCATACTTTATTCAACCACGTCTCCTACACCAACCATTGGACTCACTGTGCTGACTTGAGCTTGTATTTTTTCATGAACCCAGACAGATTCTCAAATGTAACTAGGCAGTCAGTAGTGAGAACACCCACTAGCGACCAAATTGTCAGCCACTGGAGACACGCAGCGATAAAGTCTCTGTTGTTTCCCCTTTTGTTATTTCCATTTACTGTTTTTATGTGATATCCAAAAATGTGCATAATAATAAGTGAGCTACGTCAAATGTTACGTCACATACAGTATGAGCTATGTTGACAATGCAAATGGCAATTTCTTATTATTCTCCCGAAAATGACTCATAATTCATCTGCAACGGCATACAGGTTTGTCTTCATGCTCGCAACTCAAAGCATATGACATGTTTGCAGCCATGTCAGCATGAAGAAATTGAAGATTACAAGAATAGCCAGATAATTTGATGGTCCGGGGCAAACCCTCACCATGAACTGCATGCCAAGTAGCATCTGTGTAAAAATACCATCCAGGCTCATAAAACTTATGTTCCTCAGTGCTTCCTCGGCTGTCATCTCTAGATAAATGGCTGTGAGCTGATCTCCTTCACCAAGTCGTTGTTATTATTAATGATATTTTTTGACAATGTCACTCTCAGTCCCTTCCTTTATGTGGACAAGGAAACGGATTGATTTCATAGCTGTGTGCTGCAGCCGACAAACATGAGTGTTTCTAATGTTTTGCTAATCACCTGTGAGCCGTCCAATCAGAATAGAGGAATCTTGTTGACTTTCAATCTGTGCAGCTTGTGACTCAGCCCTCACTTTGTTTTTCTCACATCAGGGCACCATATAATAAATCCAGCAACCAAGCAGCAAAGCAGAAATGGAAATTTTCTCTTGTTTCTGTGAAATCATTGCTCTGGTCCTGTAATCAAACATATAATCATTCTATCAAATGTAAGATGCTGTTGTCTGTCTTAACTACTTGAATTATTCTTGGAACACAGTTTTGGGATGTCGGGAAAGAGATGAGAAAGGCTGTGAAACCAATTTAAACCAATCATGGCTTATCACTTTGATAAATATGCTTGAATTATTTCCATATTGCTGCACTAATGTGGAAAGCACGTTTTCACAACCCTGTAATTAAAAGACTTGCATCACTGGAAGTCTTTGTTAACTATAATTTGCTCTGATGATTAATTATTTTCATGTAGAAATTATACAGAATAGGTCATTGGGCTCTGTAATTGTTTTATTTTCTTTTTATTTGCACTCCACTCATCTTTGTGTATATAATAAAAAACGGAAAACAAAAAGAGTATTGTCACAGTAATTCTGTCGAAACTGTTACAATGATTGTAATTATATCTGTGAACTCAGGTATGTGCATGTAATTGAAGCAAAAAAGGGGAAAGTAATAAATTGCATTGCATTCTAATTACTTAATAAAATATGAATTAAAAACTAGTTTCAGTTATTAATCTCTAAGAGTGTAATATAAGAGGATTGATGTTAATTGTGAAATAAAAAATAAATATGATTAAGGGTATCATGATATACAGTTCAAGGCACAATTATTAGCCTTTCTGTGAAGTTTAAATTATTTTTCAAATATTTCATTAGTGTGATTAAGAAATGAAAGATGAATTTGACTAATAGCATTTTTTAAGTAAAATTTAGTATTTTTTTAATGACCAATCATCATTTGTAACAAATTAACACAAATAAAACATTTAATTGACATGACAACAAACTAAAGCAACTCATATAACAAAAACAAGTCTGCAGTTTGAATCTACATGCAACAGCTGTAATAGCAGTTAAAAATAAATAATAAAATAAAATAAATCTTTCAAAAGAGCTACAATCAAAGCTTGTCTCATCAAGTGCTTATACTGTTAATCACAGACTAATTGCTATTGAAAGCCTTTTGTATGGAAATCTACAGGGATAAAAGTGCATTATGAGTTCCTGACAGGCAAACTGCTTAACAAAGGCAAAAAAAAAAAGCCTAGCATGGTGCATTGACCTATTGGATTGGATAATCTGAACGCTGAACTTCAGAAGCCAAAGCTTTAAAGCCTTTTAGTCTTTGTAACGAAACCGAACACCTACGTCGACTAACAGGATTTAATGATCTTTCAATGCCAATGAAGTTTTTTACTGATTGGTGTATTGTAGAGTACAATTTAACAAGCTAGCAAATGAGCTAGCGAGCTCTTCAAACCCACAACAGAAACGCCTGGGGCTCATTCAAGCACCAGAGGCAACTTTATGTCTGCTGACAACTTGATTTAACATCACTGCCTCCATTTATGTGTTCTTTTATTCCAGCAGCATGCAGAGCTGCGGTCATCACGGAGGAGCTTATTGCTTTCGAGTTCATAAAGCAAAGCAAAAGAGACTATATATGTTTAACCTCAGCCTTTTTGCTAAGCTCGACCTCTGCTTTTTCTTTAAAGTCTACGCTTGTGTAAAGAGCTACGAGACATGAGACCGAATGACCTCTAGTAAGGGTGTGTGATATGGTGATATTTGATCGTAAAAGATTAAAATGTCTCCATGATCCCCTTTTTATGAAATATCGTTGTATTGTGTAAAAGTGGATGTTCTATTAGTTGAAATCTATGGCTTTGCATTGTTTAAAGTCATGTTGTGTCACATTGAGCCTCTATCATAACTTTCCATTAAATTACTTTCTATTTGTCTTAAATCACTGTTAATGTACTGTACATACCTTCACCCAAGGCTGGGCTGTTTTGTACTGTGTATTATTTAGTTAGTCTGGATTGAATGAAGTCTGCATGTTTTGTGTGACAGCCTATGCTATAAATCTTCAAACTATCTTTTAAATCATTCTAGAAGTGAAATTTTGCATGTTTGGTGAATAGCTTAATGGTTTTGTACTGCTGAACTTAATGATATTTGTATTTACATTAACCTGCATATGCTGCACCTCTATGTTTATTCTATAAGTTTAATGGCAGATGCTACCCTTTTGGAAAATACAAGCCAATAAATAACCACATTTTATGGCATTGAAACATCATTGACAGTGAATGAGTCAAGAGGCGTCATTTTGCCTGCATTGCCATGACAGCACAGCAGTGCTATTGCAAGCTGCAGGAATAAGTATACTACATAGTAGACCTGTTGGTGTGTTATTTGAACGAACTTTGCTTTTCCCGTGAGCATGTGCAGTTCATGCATAAATAAGTCTACGGGCACATGGGCAGAATATCCACAAAATGGAATATTGAGCTATTTTGAATTTTGGTTGCGGCATGTGTGCAAGCTAGTCGACAGTGCACTTGTGCTTTGGTTGTGCCACCTAATAACTGGTTGGGCCACTCTTAGCAGCAACTACTGCAATCAAGCATTTTTGATAATTTGTAATGACTCTGTTATAGTGCTGTGGAGGAATTTTGGCCCGTGCATCTTTGCAGAATTCTTGTAATTCAGCCACATTAGAGGGTTTTCGAGCATGAACCACCTTTTAAAGGTCATGCCACACCATCTCAATTGGATTAAGGTCAGGACTTTGACTAGGAGACTCCAAAGTCCTCATTTTGTTTTTCTACAGCCATTCAGAAGTGGACTTGCTGGTGTGCTTTGCATCATTGTCCTGCTGCAGAACTCAAGTTCGCTTAAACTTTAGGTCACTAAAAGGAAAATTATAATGAAAACTACTCAGATAAACCAGATTGTAGTCATGTTTATTAGTCACGAATCAATGAAAGCATTTGAATCCACTGTTTATTCAGCAAGCAGACTTTCTGCTTTTCTTCTTCAGGGCGTATTTGGAGTTTCCATATGAGTGCGCCTTCTGGCCATACAATGGTTACAGAATTGTGCTTCCCTGACAAGATGTGCATGACACATCTCACAATTCAGATTTTATTTCAATTTATTGGACAGCCCTAATGAAAATGGATCATGATAAAATCATGAATTTTCCTGCAGATATTATTTTTTCTCCATATTGTCCACCCATAACCTCTAGCTATAAACTCATTCTTTGTGGTGAATTTTTTTGCAAACCAAATTAGATGGTTACTGAGACTGGAAATACAGCATTGTCCTGTCACTGGCAAACTCAGACTGTATCGTTTCCTCCAGAGGCGCCTCTTTTTTTTTTCTAGTCCCGTGGAGAGTCCATGCCGCACTAGAGGAGGAGAAGGAGAAAGTTGGAGGACCTAACAACTCACAGGTTTTAATTAAGACACATGTCTTTGAGGGCAGTGTTGCAGAAAGTTCACAGCGGCCTACTTCTGGCTGGGTATGAGGGCCTTCAGGGGTTTCTCCTCAGTGGAACGTTCAATTGATTACGACACCTCACAGCCGGCCTAACAGAGCAGACCTCCTCCAACACACTGCTTTCACGCTGTGCAGACGTGTGATGTTCACCGCTTAGCTTCAGCTGACTTTACTGATTCACTTAAAGGTCTTTTGCTGGCTTTTAATAATAAAGTTTTCCTGTCTGTGATGGCTAAAATGTAGGGCCAGATTTACTAATAATTTGTACCAAGGAAATTCATCTTTTGACTTATGTTTGGGAGCACAGGGATGCTCGAGTTTTGGGATACAAAATCATTTTTAAAATCAGATCTTACTGACCAAAATAACAAAAGTGTTGCTTATTTTTGAGCACGACTGTATAAATATAAACAGCTCTTCTGGTGCTCCATATAGTAAACTAGCTTTTGTATCTCATTGGGCAAACTAGCACAATCAAATTAATGTAACAATACATTTGATATCTGGACTGTTTTAATGGTTAAAAAAGATGTCTAATTAAATGAAAAAAGTTTGACTGAAAGAATTAAATGAAAAACCTGTCATAATTTGGTTACCCTCCACTTGTTCAAAACCTATTTGAGTTTCTTTCTTCTGTCGAACACAAAAGAAGATATTTTGGAAAATGCTGGTTTTTGTAACCATCGACTCCCATAGTAGGTAAAAAGAAATTACTATTGAAGTCAATAGATCCCAGCAACCAGCATTTTATCTTCTTTTGTTCTCAACAGAACAAAGAAACTTATAAAGGTTTAAAACCGCTTGAGGGATAATACATGATGAGGTAATTTAAATTTTTGTGTGAAATCAAGACATTCTTACAGTGACAAGCACTTTACTCGTGTGTGCGCGTGTGCGTGCGTGTGTGCATGTGTGTGTGTAAATATCTTTGCACAGAAGTGTTTCTACAGTATAGAGACATATTTAGATTTTTATTTTATCTTCTTTGATGTATTTTTAAAATATGTTAGGTAATGACATTGTATCAAAAATTGACTCACATTAGAATGTGAAGAAAGAAAGAAGAAAAGAAAGAGAAATTTTCCCATAAGCCAGTCTTTCGGTAAAAAAACTAAAACACCTTGTCACCAGAAAACACTCTTGTGTGCCTGAATGTCTAAAATATTTTTAAAAATGAACCTTCAGCCAGTAATTCTACAGCAAACCTATGGTAAAAAAGCACAAAGAACAAACTCTGAAAAACTGCCTCCTTTAAATGTCACAAGTCAGAGACACTGTCAGGAAAAAAAAGAAAGAACGATAAATACCAAACAGATAAAGCTGGGAAAAAGTTCTTGTTATACCTTGAAGTAGATGTATAAAATAGCCTAGAAAGAATATGAAAAAAGGAAAAACAAAGACTGAAAATAAAAGTCAAAATATAGAGAGGCTGCAAAAGTTTTCATGTCACCAAAGTTTTAGTGTGAAATTACATTATGCCACTAGTTGCCATACTTTCACTGTAATTTTGCAGTAGGTTTTCTACAATTAAATCATATGCAGTGTGTAATGCAATCCTGTGCTGGAAAGGACTGTAATGTACAGTAGTGTTTTACTTCAGAATCACAACGATTAGCTGTGTCTGCATAAACTCAAGTTTCACATGAATCATGGGTGCGACGTTCACACTAATGTGCTGGAGCTTGAGTTCACAGCATGCATTGCGGCATGAATAAATTATACCACTAATATATCTGCATGCCTTGTTGACAGGTATAAGTAGAGAGAAGAGAAGAGATGCAATCATAATTGTGCATATTAATCCGCTTTTCCATCATTTTTCATATTTTATGCAAATATGCTATGACCACTTCTATGACCTATCTCCAGCATGAAATATGAAACTAATTTAAACATATAAAAAGACCTCAAGTTAAAGGCATTTAATTTTATTTTATTTTATTTTATTTTATTTTATTTTATTTTATTTTATTTTATTTTATTTTATTTTATTTTATTTTATTCTATTCCCACTAACCTGCATATCACATTTTTAAAGGCAAAAACTCATTCTGTGTAAAAGGCACCTTAAATCGACTGTGAGAAATTGAAAATTAAAAGTGAATCAAGTCCAACTTGCCAGCCGAAGGGAACGCTAATCATCATAATGGCGACATCAAATGAAGCACAGTAATGAAATACGGTCATTTTTATAGTAATTTCCTGTCTTGTGAGAGAAAATATTCAAGCCTGAACTGATTCTGCATTCATATTGTATTCCAAATACTACATTTAAGTTTAACTAATTACTGTTTAATCAAACCCTGGAAACACAGTGAGTTTATGGCTCTGGAAAACACTTGCAGTGCTGCAGAATTATCTCTGGTTGTGCAGAATTATTTATTGCTGTATTACATTTGGTGAAGTCTTCATAACATGCAGGGGAGTGGGAAAAATACGTATAAAAAAATCTCTTCAGTTGTTTAGAGAGCCATACAGTCAGCATCAGCTTTAGATGTCACACAAACTTCTCCATCTGAGTTAAACATGTATGAAGGCTTAACATGAAGCGTGAAGAAAGATTTGTGAAATAAATAATCAATGAAGGAGTTCTTGTATACACAAGAGTGTTACGATGTATGGCACTCAGCTGTAAAAGAATGGATCTGCTTTATCTGAAGCAACTCAGACTTGAAAACGTGCTGGTGAAGATATTTTTACAAAGAAGTGAGCTCAATTTTCTCAGAAGCAGCTTGTGTAATGTTTAAACAGTAGGAGCATTGTATTAAATTTCAGAAGTGCTAGCAGAAAATTTAGAAGCACACGTTGCAACACAATTATTCACATTTTTCACAATTTAGGAAAAGAAAGTCGTGACATTTATCCAAGTATGGTGACCTGGAATTTGTGCTTTGCCTTTAACGCAACCAAGTGACACACACACACACACACACACACACACACACACACACACACACACATAACATGAATATACACACAGAGCAGTGGGCAGCTATTGGGAACAGCAGGGACTCGATACAATATTTCTGACAAAACATTCAACATATACACAAACTACAATCTGTCATTTGTTTTTAGTTCACTGGGATATCCAGAGCTCCAGACTAACATTTTCAGAACAGTGTCACAGAGTAGCAGCACCTTATTTGGTAGAACTGCACATGAAATAATAATATTACACGTCTTCATTCTGAGAAATGCACATTTGATGGTAACTTGAGCTGAGAGCAACTCGAGTTGTTACATAAATGTACGTTTATTTTGATTAACAAAACAATTTTTTTT
>CAIGQV010019090.1:6206998-6223689 GCA_903798115.1 Danio jaintianensis
TCAGTTTTTTGTATATTTAAGACCCTTTGTTTCTGTTCATGATTGTATTTATATATATAAAAATACTGTTATAATATTCCATTACTGATAATATGTTTATTATGCAGCAAAGTGTAGGCATAGGTTGTATTGGTGGTCCAGGAAACAGGCGAGACACTGCTCCACGTGCAGTACAAGCATTTATTAAACAAACAGCATAAGCAAAATCTTCTTGAAACAGTGATCACATTTAATGAACGACAATCAGGAACAGAAACAAAGGGTCTTAAATATACAAAAAACTGATAGCAGGGAACAGCTAATAAGGGAAGCAGACAATTAAAAACCAAGGAGACAAATGACTGGGCGCAGCACATAAAACAAGGGAGAACAAAGTAAAAGTACAACAACACAAGACAGGGGATAAGAATCATAAACTTTTGAAGTTCTTCAAATAACCCTGGGTATGTCTGGAGACTGGCAGCATTTAATGATGAATGAGTGACTGATGCATGAGTTCAGGTTGGGACACAGTGTAAAGGTGGCGTTGGGCTGTAGGAGTAGACATAAATGTGTGTGAAAAGCGGCCGTGTCACAGGCCTGGCCCGCATTTCCTCAGTTAGCGGTAATCTCTCTGTGTCCAACCACTCGATGATCTGGGAACTGTGCCACCCTGAGCTGGATTAGCGGAGAGCTAACAGGATCCTCCCGTTTGTCGGGTGGAAATGGCGCGGGGAGGATCGGGGATGGGGCATTACATTAATTACAACCTTTAGAAAGTAGGACGGCTCTATATTTCATGCACCGCTTGCTGGGATTGAGATGTGTGTGCGTGTGTTTGTTTTACATACACCTCTTTTCTCTTTCGCTTTCCCTCATGTTCCTGTTTACTTTTATTTATTTTTGTTTATATTTTAATTATGAGGTGACAGGGGGGGGTGGAGGTTGCACTGAAATTTTACCTTTTATAAAATAAATGTATAAGCAAACAAATAAATACAGTAAATCTCTTTATTCCCCAATAGAGTTCCTGCTCATGCCCAGTCATGTTTGGGCTAAAGCCTAACTATTTGTTTAACCTTTCTTCAAAGTGTTTATAACACATAAAAATTATCCTTTTTATGTACTGTATCTTTTTAGTGTTTTTTGCTTTTGCTTTTGCTTATACATTAAACGCACGCACGCACACACACACACACACACACACACACACACACACACACACACTCACACACACACACACACACACACACACACACACACACACACACACACACACACACACACACGTACACGCACACACACACACACACATAATGTAATATGATACATATGTATAAAAAAAATGAGATCTCAAAACATTAAAATTAATTTAAATTGAGATACACTTAAATTGCGACCCTGTACCACAAAACCTTGTCTTATGCTGCGCTGGTATATTTTTGGGCTGGCACTTTGCAAGTTATGGTTTCATTAGTTCATTCATTTACTAACATGAACTAATTATTAACAATACTTGTACAACATTTATTAATCATACTTCTACATTTACTAATGCATTATTAACATCCGAATTCATGCTTGTTAACTAACATGAACAAATACTGTAATAAATGTCTTGTTCATTGTTTGTTCATGTTAGTACGATAAATGCATTAACTAACATTAACTAATAGAACCTTATTATAAAGTGTTACCATTTTTGGCAATCGCACAATTTACATTGTAAAAAATGGTCAGAATTATAGATTTTTCTTTTATGCCAAAAAAAAGATCCTGTTCCATGAAGACGTTTTGTAAATTTCCTACCGTAAACATATAAAAACTGTTTAGTAATGTGCATTGCGGAATACTTAATTCGGGCAACTTTAAAATACTTTTCTAAGTATTTAGATTTTTTTTAGAACCATCAGATTCCAGATTTTCAAGTAGTTATGTATCAGCCAGATATTGTGTTATCCTAGAAAAGTATGAATGAATGAAAAGTTTATTAATTCATCTTTTTGATAATGCATAAATCTGTTTTCCCAAAAATGTATACTTATGACTGGTGTTGTAGTCCAAGGTCACAATTGAAATTGGTCTGTGCACATCTGTCTGTCTGTCTGTCTGTCTGTCTGTCATATAAATCATATAAATCAATAAAATAATAAAAGTGATCCTCATGCTCTCATCTTCCTGGAAGGACTAATCAAATCCACCACATTTTTCTAGTTTAAAAATTAATTTCACTTGGATATGTTTTACAACAGAACAAACAAAAAATGTTTAGGGTTTCTTTTTACTGCACACTTTTTACACAAATATATATTTTTAGTTTAGGCTGTTAACTCATTTGTTGTTGTTGTTTTTTTTTTTTGTTTGTTTTTTAAATGTATTTGTTCTTTTTAAACCGCCTTCTAAAATGACTGACTGCAATTCATTCCCAGTGAATTCCCATCTGAATGCATGTGACACACAGTACACTTCAGTAGCTTCAATGATTTTATTTCCTGGTTTCATGATTCCAGGGTGGACTGAAATGCAATACTTGTGCTTTCTGTCCGAGTAGGATTTTTCATTAAATGTACAGAGGAACAGAACTATATCTCCGGCATAAAGCCCTTCACCTCTGAGAGCAAAGAAAAGCCAACAGTCTCGATGAGGTTAACGCATCCTGACAGTGGCCTCCTCTGGGCCCGAGTGTTTCGGCCAACTCTTTCTTTATATCTGCTCGGGGAGACTTCTAGACGAGATGAAAGTCTAAGCACAGGAGTTGAGCTTCGGAGATTAGCATATCACCAAAATGAATTCTTAACAATGAACTGATAATAAAGGCAGAAGGCAAAATAATTAGCTCTCCTGTGAAGTTATTATTTTTTCAAATATTTCACAAGTGATGTTTAACAGTGCAAGGAAATTTCCAAAGCATTTCCTATAATATGTTTTCTTTTGGAGAAACCCTTTTTATTTTAGTATGGCTTAAATAAAACTTTTTTTTTATACACACTGGAAATAATACTGGAACAAATCTTTATAGTGTAATTTACAGCTGTTATAAATCACTGTAATAAAAATATACAGTTAAGTCTGTATATTTTGGGACAATAAGTCTGGGTAATACTTTATTTGAAGGTTCCCTTGTTACACATGTTCCGCACATTTAGTAATTAAAATGAATCATGTATAATTATGTACAACTAACCCAAAACCTAACCAGCATTCTAACCCTAACAAATAAGTACATGCAATTAATTAATATTACTCAGTAATTAAATAAAGAGATACACTTTAATAAACACCTTAAAATACAGTGGAACCAAATGTTGCTATTTTAGCTATTTACAAAAGCATTCAAGTTACAAATATGTAACGAATATGGACTTTCAGCGCACACCTAGATATTTAATTTGAGTGTTCACATCCAAATTGGAAGTATTTAAAAAGTACAGCTGTTTAAATCAAGGGATACACTGTGTATCTAGATGCAACCAAATTCAGCAACTTTTATGCAAAACAGTCTCTGAGCATAATTCTCATTAAAGCTGAAAATATGCACTTTAAATACCTTCTTGATTGTTTTTTGTCATTTTAAAAACTCTATTCTGGAGGGATACAGAGCAGTACTGAGTTTATGAAGACATTAAGCTGAAAACATTCAGATGACACACGATCACTAGAGGAAACATCATATTTCGAAAAGCTAGCAGTAAATGCGCAGAAAACTGTTACAAGCTAATTAGCATTATTGTGCATGTTTCATGAGAGAGCCTAAATTATGGATGTCAGCGAACTTTTGTCATTACATTTCAGCCAACGCCAGTTTGTTTTCTGATGTAGCCAACATCTTCCACTAGAGTCTTTGCCTCTACTGACTTGTCATGTCAAGATGAAAAAGGAGCCACTAAAAGGTTTTGCGCTTTAACAAGTGTTGGCCCTGGCAAGTCCAAGTAAAAAAAAAAAAAAGCCTCCCTTTACATGAATCACTGTACTTTGTGTTATTGAGGGTAATGCCAATGAGGGTAATGCCAATTGGGCTAATACGGTGTTTGAGCAGAGGGCAAGCATTACTGCAGCAGAACTACAGAGACCAAAGTCTTTTTCAAGGGATTTCTGGGAGATTGGACTGAAGAATGCTGCCTTCTGGGATGAGACGTGGGTTGGAGGCGAGCAGGGCTGAGAAATTTGGGTGTCTGAAAACATTTGTTTGGAAAATGTACCTACGTACTATGCCAAAGTGGAGGTGGATTGATATGTATTTTGAAGACAGTTTCTTGTCAAAAAGAAATATATTATGTCTTGTGTTACCAGTAAATGTATTTTTGTGATAGCACAGGTTGACTGTATTAAACAGCAAAAAAAAAAATAGTTGCATAATTTCTGTTACACAGCTTCAGGCCAAAAGCTGGTTTGTAAACATTAGTAAACATAAAAATTTTTTTTTTTACCTCCTACAGTACAGTCACTTGTAATGTTACAAAAGTGAAATGCATTCTAAAAATATGAACACATATTTTAAACTTTATTGATGATAAAAGCTTTATTAATTAATAATTAAGCACCAATAATAACGGCTCACATAAGAGCAACAGAATAGGATATAAGAATGATTTCTGGAAGGATCATATCACATCGAAGACTAGTAATAATGCTGTAATAGTTCAGGTTTGATTAACAGGAATGAATTATATTTTAATTTAAATTTACAAAGAAAAAAGTTATTTCACAACACCGTTTTATTAAATTAAATTCACGTCTATTTTTTATTGCACCTTTCACAATAATTATGGTTCTGTAGGAATGAAAATTATCATATGCATTTGTTTATATGGCAAAACGTCTTTTTCATCAAGAAGGTCCATACTGACTCCAAAGGCAGATACTTATAAGATCAGGGCCTGGTGTGTGGACTTTGGGGGTTTTACGATGTGGTCACATGTTGATTGGTCAGTTTGTGTGTCTCAGTATTTGGGCTTTGGTCACAAAATAACAGAAAGATACAAAATAGCTGGTAAACTTTGCCATAGATAATTATTGTCATTAAATAATTTCATTTTCAAGTATTTGTGAATTACTTTTGATTTAAAGGGCACCTAGTTTACCCAATTTTCCAGATTTAATATAAGTCTTTTGTGTCTTCAGAATGTGTCTGTAAAGTTTCAGCTCAAAACACCCATCAGATTATTTATTATACCTTTTAGAAGTTTGTAATTTTTAGCTCTGAGCATCTTGTAGCTGTTTTGGTGGACTGTGCCTTTAATGGACTGTGCCTTTAATGCTAGTCCTCCCCACCCACCGTTTCCACATGCCTGTCAGTGTGCCTCAATCTCTGCCCTCGGCTGCCTCAGATAACAAACAGACATGAAGGAAGCAGATCTCACGTAACGTTTGTGAGAAATATTACAGTAAGAACTTTCCCAATGATTATTTGATGTATTTGTTGTGGAGTTGCAACGATGAGTCACACACAATGTCGTTACAAAGTTCACGCACACACACAGATACACACATACACACACACACACAGCGGACACACACATACAGACAGCGCGAGTGTTTAGCTTTGCAATTTTTTTGCACAGCAAATGTGACAGGATACACATTAATATCCATTGCTGTATGGATATCCGTTATGTTAATGTACAAAATAAACCTGATTTAACGTCCACAACCTGGGATTGAAGCGTCTTCTTTTATAATTGTTCTGGCACGCGGCTGTGGTGATAAAGTAAAGCTGAAGTAAATCACTGTAATTCATTACAAACATGCACTGTTTTAAAAACGTGTTAAACTTGTAAAACTCACTCTTGATCACATTTAATGATTATTGATGATCCTAGCGAACTGAACAGATCTTTTATTCCTGGTTGCTTTGCGCACGTCCTGTCTTGTTGATATGATTATACGCGTTACTACGGAGACATGTTAATACGCAGCTGTCAATCAATTCGGTGGGCGGGGAAACCGCACTCCTATGCCAAGTTGCAGTCGGCCTCAAAATGGCGGGATTTGGATGCTATTTTAACGTCAGGAAATTAAAAAAAAAACAGACTTATTGTCTTTATTTCACTCCAATATGACTGTGGACACACTATACCTACACATAGTTCTGTCCAAACAGCTTAAAAAAGATGATTTTCATCATAGGTGACCTGTAACATCAACACTTAATTGCTCCATATTTCAATATATAATCACATAATAGCAACGCTCTCCCACATTTGTAGCTATTATAACTGCCCTTATTTCCGTTTTTGGTATAAGATTGCAGAAGGATGGTTTGACTAGAAATGTACAGTTTTCACCATTCATTCATTCATTTTCTTTTCGGCTTAGTCCCTTTATTAATCTGGGGTCGCCACAGCGGGATGAACCGCCAACTTATCCAGCATATGTTTTACGCAGCGGATGCCCTTCCAGCTGCAACCCGTCACTGGGAAACATCCATACACACTCATTCACACACATACACTACGGACAATTTTAGCTTACCCAATTCACCTATACCGCATGTCTTTGGACTTGTGGGGGAAACCGGAGCACCCGGAGGAAACCCACGCGAACACGGGGAGAACATGCAAACTCCACACAGAAATGCCAACTGACCCAGCCGAGGCTCGAACCAGCGACCTTCTTGCTGTGAGGCGAACGTGCTACCCACTGCGCCACCGCGTCGCCCCAGTTTTCACCATCATACTGATAAACTTTTTAGTAATTCGGCAAAACTACAGTTCGAACCACTGTAGTTAAAAATACCATTCCTTACAGTTCCAAAAAGGGTCACATTATTACTACAATACATTAAGGCCAAAATTTACTGATTGATTGATTGACTGATTGATTGATTGATTGATCAAGTAAATGCAGCTTTGGTAAGCAGAGGAGAGGAAGGCCGTTTTAACACTGCAAGCATGAGCGTTTTGTTTACCATACATGTTAAATTAGTGCATTCACACCAGGAGCAGGAGCAGATCATAAACATCAAGCAGGACCATCTCGTAAGTCTGTTTTTGCTGCTCTTCATCAAAGAACATTACAGCACACTTTGATGGCCAAGATAAATAGGATTTCACACAAAATTTAAATCATTGTCAAAAGAAAATTGATAATCAAATGTGTATTTGATTTGTTAACAATTATTTTCCTGTTGAGAATGTTAATAGTGTGTAGATCACAGTGAGATGTTAGTGAGATGGGATGGATGCTAAAGTTTAAAATAAAATTGTTATTACATGTAAGGATGTAAGTCTGCACAGTATTTTGTCTCTTACTCACTGTGTCCCACTATGCGATTACTAAATTCTAAAAGTCATTTTGTAGACAAGAAATATTACAGATTACACAGTTTCTCAACAAATTATTGCTTTCATTCTTAATCAATGCATGTGATGTAATCTGGAAGGTGGAACGACCAATTAAATACTGAAAAAAACAAGCAAACAAAAACAGTGTAAACATGTGCGTGTCTTTGTGTCTTTCAGTTGTAATGTTATGAATCATCCCAGATGCAGTGTTAGTTGTTGAATACCTAAGGGATATTAAACAGATTGTTGCATGTTAAGGATATTAAATTTATGACGTGGAAGCAAAGAACCTAAAATAAGGACTTAAAATAAGTTATAGACAAGTTTGCACTATTTGCAGCACAGTATTTATCAAAATTTGTGTAAGTTTTGACATGTTAGATCTCCTAGTCCCTGCATTGAGTCAACAGTCAGGATAATGGTCTGGTTGCAGTCCGGGTGCACATGCAATCTGAATCTGCATGCATACTTTTTATTGTGTACACCTACAGTAACCCCTACACTAACCCTACTCCTAACAGTAATGTCACTAGTGCTAATGTGATGTCACTATATACTGCATATGATGCAAGCCTGCAGCCAAATACTATTGACAGTCAAAGGCAGACAGAGAAAGAGAGTGCATGTGTGACAGAGATTGTGTGTGCATGTATGGGAACATCTACTAGCTCATATAATGTGTAGCTACCTCTTTGCAAATATTTTGGGGCATATTTGCAAGGTGGTTGATCCCCATTGGCACCCTGGTGAAGCACACTTCAGTGTCCTCAAGATTATACAGATAAATCAGGTTCAGGCAACTGTCACTGCATTACTATGGTAACAGATAATGTTTGAGGGGCATCAAAACTTACTGCACACCTTCCAGCCAATATTATTAATAATATTCTTTTTAATGTTTTATTTTATTTTTTTTATCATCGAAACAGATCAAGCCAAAACTGGACTGATATCATGTAGTAACAGTTTACCTCAAGATTCTCTAGAAATGTACTGCAAGCTTTCTTAGCTTGCAGAAACTGCATTCTCTGACAATTTTAACCATATTTCAAAGGTCATTTGAGCACTGGGGAACACCATTGGAGATGTGCCTGGATCATAGGATGGCAACAAGTCCAAAACAGGTCAATAAGGCCAACCAAATTCTGCAGAAAGCTGAGTCAGCTCACTCAGCACAAACTACACTCATGCAGTGCAGGGTTAAAGTGTGCTCCATGTTGTAGCGGGGCTGGAGCTCTACTCGTTTGTTTGGGCTCATTAGGTCAGTAATGAAGTATAGCCGAAGGGGAGCTTCATGAGTAACAGCCCATATTTGTACTAAAGCGACAGCCTGCATCGGCTTTGCCTTAATTCTGGGCCGAATGCACATTTAGCTGAGACATATGGAAAACTTTCCAAAGTGTGCAGTTGCTGAACCTAATGTGTGTTGTCATTTCAGTTAAGCTTATTATCTGAGTTCCTCCACTACCCCGTACTGAAGCAAAACACAAGCAGACATCTGCCGAGCTAGATTGCGGGCAATGTTTTGATATCTTCAGCATGATATTTAGCGACAGTAAGTGTGTTTTGGAGATGGATTCGATTGACCTTACACTGGCATGCTTTTTCCGAGAGCCTTAATCTTCTGCACAGGAATTGCTGCCTGACAGAAATGACTAGGGTCACATCTGGAGTGCTATAGATTGTTTAATCCCTAACAAGTGTCCACTGTGAGAGAGATCTATATACTCCTCTTTTGTAGCATTGGCATTTGATGGAAATAAAAAACCCCTGTGGTGTAAGATCATTAATGTGGCATGTGCACTATAATAGCTATAAAAAGACTTTGGGGGAAATTGAATTTGAATGAATTGTTGCTGCTGAAAACAGTGGCAATTTGTTATTCTGTCTCTGGTCTTTTAGCTAGATAATGTATGCTGAATGTAATTAAACATGTTTCTTAGTTCTAGATTGAGGAGTTTACACCAACGAGACATACATAATTGTGTAAGTTTTGCCATAACCAACAGTTTTGTCCTAACAAAGTTACATAAAATGTTGTTGTACTTGGTTACCAAGGAGACAAAATTGTCATTAAATTACTTATAGACGATTCAACAAACAATGAAAATACTATATGATATATTCTTAAACCCTTAAACCTTATACCCTTAACGTTATCATTCAATTCAAATGTGTGTTTATGTCAGCATTTATTTTTTGTGAACATAATGTTTAATTCTTATTATGTCAACAATGACATAATACGAATTTTAGCTAAAATGTAACGCCTTAAATGCATTTTGACCATTCATTTACACAGCAATGGCATTTTTGTGGCCTGAAAATACAAATACTTAAAATGTGTTTTAAAGAGCACGCTTTTGAGAAATGTTGTGAAAGGAGTGACGTCACACACATAAATTTTACTTGTGTGTACTTGCAACTGCAATGGTGGACTACAGGACATATGCACACAGACTTGTTGTGTTTTTTTTTTTTTTTCAAAGTGATGTTGCCACCTACTGGCCAGGTGTGCATAATACAACATTTTAATTTTTTTTTTTCTGATCGGACAACAATTCCACTGTCATCTGTGTGCAAAATTTCTGTTCTGTTCTCAGTATAATTACATTTTTTTATATTAAATGGTGGCACATGCGGATGTTGCAGCTCTGAGCTCTTTTTTTGTATGTGTTGCACTTAACTTGTGTTTATTCTTTTGTCTATTCTTTTGTTTATTCTTATATTGCTTATTGCTGCTGGTCTATGTGAGCTACCAAGCAAATTCCGTTGTACGATTATAATGACAATAAAGTCTCTTCGTCTTTATTAACTGACATAATTGACAGGAAAGCTAATAAAGGTCAAAAGAGCTTCTTTAAATATTCAGTCCCCTCCACTGGCTAGTTCATAAGAGATGAAAACAGAGCTGATCTCAAAAGGATCTGTTAAACATGCGTGTGCACTGCATGTGTTTGCAATGTATGCAGAGAAGATTCAAGTGTTTGCATTATTTATTTTTTCCTATTGATTGGATTATTTTAGGCATAAACCACCCACTTTAAATCCAATCGGAATTTAATTTAGATTGAGCTCAGTCAGATCGATTGAGGTGTTTGCTTGTTGGCTTTTCAATATGATCGATCCATCAATCCAATTACTAACAGATTATTTGGGTGCATGTAAATGTAGCTAATGACAGCCAATAGTGTTTAGCTACTAGGAATCTATAAAACATCTAAAGAAAGAAAGAAAGAAATTCAGATTTGAACAGACAAGACAATAAATAAAAGATGAAAGACTTTTTCCTTTTAGGATGAAGTTCCCTGTCCTTTAAGATGAAATGTGATACAATATGGGAGAAAAGTTAAAGATTTTAATTGTTTAATTTTCAAATTGTGCATGAAATGCGAAGATACTGTTTAATTTTGTCTATTTATGATCAATAATATGCTATTTTGGTTATACTTTATTTGAAGTAAAATTAAGTACTATGTACTGTACGTACATTTAAATGAATCATTTACAACGCACTTATTATGTACATATATTTACAATTATTTGCAAGTAGTTACATCTGTAATTAATTTCTGTAATTAAATTAAATGTGATTAAAACTACCCATACCAGTGAAGTGAAGTGAGCCTTTTCAAGTATGGTTTTATCCATACTCAAAATTGGTCCTTTTAACCCATCCAAGTGCACACACACATTTTTTTAAGGAGTGAGAGCACATGCACACAAACACATACTGTGAGCATACACCCAGAGCAGTAGGCAGCTATTGCTTCCAGCGCCCGGGTTACAGTAGGTGTCTTGCTCAAGTGCACCTCTGCTGGGTATCGAAGGTGGAGAGAGTGCGGTTCATCCACTCCCCAATCTTCAGTTCCTGCTGGGACCGGTAATTGAACCAGCAACCTTTGGGTTACAAGTCCATGTCACTGACCATTAGGCTACAACTGCCCCTCAACCTGTACCTAACCCTACTCCTACACATATCCCAACTTAATAGCCCCAGAAGTCTTTTGCAATACAATATGAACACAATAAGTACATTGCACTTATTTTTTGATGTAAGTAGTTATTTTAAAATAAAATGACCAATTTATTTGTATTACTCAGTTTCACAGCTGGCATTACACATATTATAAATAGGCACAATTAAACAATGTCTTCACACTTTGTGTAATTTTTTTAGAAGAAATTTTGCCTACTGTTCCACCTGCTTGAATAGCACAGCACAACATTACCTCTTCCAAGTAATCCAGCTGAGTTTGTGAATGAAGAGAAATCTATAATGAGCCTAATTTGCATAGCAAGGAGGGTTTATACCAGACATATCTAACATGTATGTTAAATACTTACTGTGCAACACTATTTTTGTGCTAATAGTAGCTGGTTAAACTGATCTGCTTGGTCTTGACCAGCTCATGAAGGAGTTTATGGACCAACAGATCCGCTGTGAAATTATTGATATGAACTGCACTCTTGAAACTTTTGTACTCAGTAAGCCTGTTCAAGAGCAGATGGGTTTTAATGTATTTGTGCCAACTTATTCTAAACCAAAGTCCCTATAGTTTGTGTCTAAACTCAGTCATCGACAAATAAAATCTAAGTTTATGTGATCCCTCTGACACCATAATTTCTCCCCAAGCTTTCCTGTTTGTTTACAGTGGGTGTTACACAGCTGGTTTGGACACTGCTGATTGGGGAGAACGAAGGTGTGCTCACTTTTTACTACAAAAAGTAAGCCTGTCACAAAAAAGAAGACACTCGTGTATTTGCTCTCAGGCAGAGTAGAAATATATTAATCGCAGCTTTTGATTAGCTAATCACAACTGATTCAATTTAGCCATAATCTGCTACTGCTTATAGTGAATAAGATGCATTAGCCATTCTGTCAATCCACCCTTCTAGTCCTCAAATACAAGTGTTTAACCTATTGTGATATAACTAAACACCGCTTGGTGTGGAATTACAGTAGTTTGCCCAAAACTGTATGGTGCATTTTTCCTCTCAAAACAACGTCCCCCGGAGAAGTAGTGCCTGTCAAGCAATTTGAGAAAAGTGCAATTTCAAGTGGCCAATTTTGACCGAAAAGGAAGCCGGTTTTAGGCTAATAATTCTGGAGATCGCTTTCTTTTCCCATTTATCTGTCGGTCTCTCTCTTTCTGTCACTCTCTCGTACTCTTTCACCCCTCGTCTCAGTCCATTCTGTCTTTCCTTTTTTGGAAGCTAAAACGTTCCATCACTGGAAAACAGTAAAACCACTTTCTGGAGAGAAAAAGGCCAAGGCTATACTTTTGTGAAGGTCAGCTGTCATGTTGGCATGACTGAGGGAAAGGACTAACCTGATTGAAAAAAAAATCCCAGCAGCAGCCCGAGGGGCGAACCGGCGTCCTGGGCGAAGGTGCGGTGGCTGTCCTTAGGCAAGGTGAGGGGTTACAGGGGCTTTCAGATTGAATTGTTACCCATGAGAAGAATGTCAAAGAAGTAAACAACGGAGAAGGCAGACTGCACCGTAAGCAGATGTTATTCGTTTTGGGTTTATCTCGCCCTTCTACCCGGCAAACAATGTAATCTGACTCTGGAATTGATATATTTGTCAAACCAAATCTTTTAGCTCATAAGACGGATGACTTTGAGTCAAGACTCGTGAGATAAAATCCCATCTGAAGCATATGCTAAAAGATAATAAACTCCCTTCATGAAGCTTCTGTCAGGAAAATGAATGCGGAATAACAGGGATTTTCTTAAACAAGCAATTGATTGTGTAGTTTAATTAATATGAGTGATGAGCTTTGACCATGGCCTGAATCCGTGTCAATAAGAGAAGCTAAATCATAATCGTGTCAGAGTGTGGCACAGAAACCATTACAGAAAATCGATTTCTCTCTCTCTCTCTCTCTTTCTTTCTCTCGCTTTCTCTATATCCTTTTTTTCCTTGTTTGTAGCGATCTTCACCGCTCTCCCAGGTATCTTCTTTGAAGCATTTATTTATTGATTGTATAACCCCCTCTACTTTGTTGTGCTTTTACTCCAGCGCTCATCCTTTTTCTCTTTTTGTCGGGATGGTTTTTGCAAATTTCCCAGTGGGCACGGTAAAGACGCTTAAGATTTTTTTCTGAACATGAGGTGGTTCAATCGTGAGCGGGGGCCTGCGTGGATGTCTATTCCTTTTTGAAACTTGGAGGATTTTTGAAGTTTTTTTGATAAAAGATTTGCCAGCACAACAGGCTTCACTGAGAACACTTGTCTTTTAAAGTATGAAGGCGGCTCGGGTTATGCCAGGTAACAAAAAAAGGTTTGACAGAAAAGCTTACATCATATTACAGACAGCACAAGGTATTCAAATTTGAGTGCACTCATTTGGCTTTTATTACCATCTCGAAAAGATGAAAATAATCTGAGATTCATGCTACTTAAAATGGGTACATTCATGATAAAACGCTAAAATCAATATCTAATTAATTCATAAACAGACCAGAAACTAAATATGTCACTAAACGAACCAGTGAAGTGTTTTTATTTATATTTGAGAAGATGTATATACATTAATTATTCATTAAAATGAACCAGACTCAGATCACGAGGATTTCATATGAAAAAAGAACATCAGATAACCATCACTTGGGAGTGAGCAGATTGAACCAAATTACTCACATGAGATTGTACAGAGTCATACAAAATCAGCAAATCATAAGATGTTATGAGTTTTTTTTCTTTCTGAAATGACAAAAGACACGATGCAGTATTCAATGTCATATTAACTGTTTGCTTAAAAGTCATTGGAAAAAGTAGATTGTTATTTTGCAAAAAATGAAATAAAATAAATAAACACTATTTGACACTGTACAACATTCTGTACTACAGTATACTATGTTCTGTAGTCAAAATAATTAATTAATTAATTAATTAATTTTCCTTCGTCTTAGTCCCTTTATTCATCAGAGGTCGCCACAGCCGAATGAACCGTCAACTTACACACTTACACAACTTACACAGTGGATGCCCTTCCAGCTGCAACCCAGTACTGGAAAACATCCATACAGACACATTCACACACATACACTACGGCCAATTTAGTTTATTCAGTTCACCTATACCACATGTCTTTGGACTGTTGGGGATTCCAGAGCACCCGGAGGAAACCCACTCGAACATGGGGAGAACATGCAAACTCCATACAGAAATGCCAACTGACCCAATCGGGACTCGAACCAGTGACCTTCTTGCTGTGAGGTTAATAACCACTGAGCCACTGTGTCGCCCCATAATAAATTATCAAATCAGAAATTAACTTTCTAAATATATTACCTGTGCTGTCACATTACAGAACAGAACAGAACAGAAGAAGACAATTATTAATTATAACAATTATAATTATAATGATTGGTGTGCAATTTCTTCATTCAACAATTTACACTGTTAGTTATCATACCATTGTGTCTAAAATAAGAATGCATATTACAGATTTTAGTTAACTCTCATGAGATTTCTGTTTTAATTAATATGTTTAGTATATATTTAGTGAGAAGGCTGAACTAGTTAAAATGTATCAAATTGAGTTAGGGACACCACATTTTCTGCTTAACAATAGAAACTACAAAATAGTTATCTATATAAACTGTTATTAAAAACATCAACTAAAAAATAATGAACTAAATAATGAACCTGACAATTTGGTTTTACAAGTAAACTCAAATAAAGACATGTTACAGCATAGTTACTTATTGACTGTCGATTGCTATAAAATTAGCCTCCATTTCTCAAATTATTGTGGTAGTTTATTGCACACTATTGGCTGGCATAACTAAAAACATTTGTTTTTCATGAGGACCAGCTTAGAATATTGCTCAGTTTTAAATTAAAGATTATCAGTCATGATGCAATTTCCCGTTTCACCATGAACCCTCTGCTTTATGGTTACATTTAATGACAGCATAAATCTAACTATTTTATTTTTTGGTAGTCAAAACAAACTTTTTTTTTTGGTTTTTTTTTTTTTTTTTTTTTTTTTTTTTTTTTTTTTTAAGCCTAGACCTTTTGCCTTGTCTAGACTTTTTGGCGAGAAATCTCACCTTGTAGCAGCCAGCACGTTCTTATTTCAACTTTCAATTTTTAACATCCCTATACTTTTTTTTGGAGGGCGAGCCGTGTAAATTGTTCTCTCAAAGTAATTTACTGTCAGGCTAGTCAAGTAATATTTGTAGTCTCTTACCTTACAATATAGCAAGGTCATCATTACCTGTTTCATTTTAATACATTCTTAATATTACTGGGCTCCCAAGACCTGTGCAGTGGAACAGTACTGACATTTGCATTAGAGATAGTGATCTTGCTGGCACAAGAAAGCTGATAGGACAGTCAGATATGGCCATGCTGTTCCGGAGTCCTGCTAGATTTCCCCCCAGAAAGCTTCTCGACACCAGTGTCAGCTCAGCCATTTTACTGATGCTTGTAATGCTACCCAGGTCTTTCTGAAGTTTAGAAGAGCTTTGATACTGACTCCACTGAGAACATTGAATTTAAATGGGCAATAAAGCTAGCCTTTTCATAATTTACATAAATGTAAAGTTATTTATATGAACAATCTACAAGAAGGACATGAAGACATAAAGTTTATACTTTTATGTAATCTAATGTTCATTGTGAACAGTAAAACAAATTATTCACACTTGTCGGGGCTCATTCATGACACGAACAGATCAAACATTGTGCAAATCATTTTTAAAGCTGTTCTGACATCTGAAATTCTGATTAACGAAAGTGTTCTTGTTTTTCAAATGTTAGGTGGTACACTCTAAAAAATGCTGGGTTATTTCAACCAATATTTGGGTAAATTAGGGATAAAACCTTGTCACTGCTGAATGAATTAGTAGTTTGGAACAAATCCCTTGAATGAATAATTCACCGATAAATACATTTTGAACAGTCACATGTAACCACCTACTGGTGTAAAGAAGTACTTAATTGTGTGCTATTTTAAAAAGGCAATTAAATGTAATTAAATATTACACTTGCTGTGTTTCTATTATATTTTTCAATTTGTGCAATTTGGAAGATGCTTGAAGAAAGCAATTTTGTAACAAATGTAACAAATAAAAAAAAAAATCTCACACTAGTTAGTCTTTCAGGCCACTAGGAAAAAAAAAAGAATATTTAGCAAAACTGCAATATGATTAATTAATTCATTAATGTATTTATTTATTTTGTTATTTGTTTGTTTGTTGTTGTAGAACTATGCATAGTATTTATTCACAAAGTAACAGCGTCAACCACTGACCCTGTATGCAGAATTTCTGAAACGAATCCCCCTGTCACGGTCACACAAGGAAGACAAAGAAGTGTAAACTTCAAGGGTGTTTATTCAAGTGATATGCACAATAGTAGTTAGGTAAAGTAGGTGAATGGTGTTGAAGAAGGTGAGCGATCTCACATGCACCC
>CAIGQV010019090.1:6231094-6249215 GCA_903798115.1 Danio jaintianensis
TGTGTGTGTGTGTGTGTGTGTGTGTGTGTGTGTGTGTGTGTGTGTGTTTATGTATGTTTGTGTTTTTTTTTAAGGTACCACCCTACAGCTTTTAGTAGTAGTACACTAAATTGCATTTTATAGAAAACTATCATTAAGGGCATAGTTTACCAAAAAATGAAAATCCAGTCATCATTTTCTCAGACTTTACTTGTTTCAAACCTCTATGGATTTTTTTTCTTCTGTTTTGAGAAGATTTTATTTTGTACAATGGTAAAAACATTGACTTCCATAGTATTTGATTTTCCTTCTGTAGAAGTCAATGGTTGGGGGGATGTGTGTCTGTAGTGTATGTGTGTATGTCCTGGTCCTCCAGGTTGGGGGTTGAGTGTTGGGCTAACAACCCACCTCATAAATGCTAGATGTTACGAAACACCAATATGGTGCGGCTAAATATCAACTTCTATATAAAGGGCCCTGGGAGTAAGTAAGAAGTCAATGGTTTTTAGCTTTCTCCAAAATAATTTGTTTGTGTTCAACAGAATAAACACATGAACGTTTGTAAACACTTGGAGTGTAAATTGTGAGTAAAATGTCATTTTTGAGAGAACCATCCCTTCAAGACAATGCTTAAAATGTAGAGCAGAGATAAAAAATGTAATTTTCCTCAATTTCAGGGTCGCTGTTTAGTTCTCTTTAAACTTCACAAAACAGGAGTAAAAGAGCAGTTTTGTAAGCATAGTTTCAGTTATGTATATATTCTGTAGCATGTTATAAAAAAATCAGTAAGACATTAAAAAAAGAAGATAAAAACTACAGAACACGTTAAAATTTAACCATGAAATTCTGCCTTTTAATAAGTTTGCATTTTAAAGATTTCAGACGCAGCCAATATAGATTATTTAAATTATTATTATTATTATTTTTGGGCGACACGGTGGCTCAGTGGTCAGCACTGTCGCCTCACAGCAAAGTCTCTGGTTCGAGTCCCGGCTGAGCCAGTTGGCATTTCTGTGTGGAGTTTGCATGTTCTCCCAATGTTTGCGTGGGTTTCCTCCGGGTGCTCCAGGTTTCCCCAAAATCCAACCGCATGCGCTATAGGTGAATTGAATAAGCTAAATTGGCCATAGTGTATGTGTGTAAATGTGAGTGTATGGGTGTTTCCCAGTACTGGGTTGCAGCTGGAAGGGCATCCGCTGTGTAAAACATATGCTGGATAAGTTGGCTGTTAATTCCGCTGTGGCGACCCCTGATGAATAAAGGAACTAAGCCAAAGGAAAATGAATGAATGAGTGATATTCTTATTTTTAAGATAGCATCAGATCATAACACTGTTATTCTATGAATATTTAAAAAAAGCCCCAGCATTAAAGCTGTGTCTGATTTTCACAAGATGAAACACTCACACATAGTTTGTACCCTTCTGCATGTGATTTTTACAACATGCTTTGGTTAAGGCTGATATAATTCTTTCTATCTACAACAATCAAATCAAATCAAGGTGCATAGCCAGGAGGTCAAACACAGAACACTCACATGCTCACACACAGACGCACACACACATTTTAGCAGTCAGTGTAACTATGTTTCAGGCCCAGGATTGTAATGGATTTTTCTCCCTAATCCCTGTATGTCCCTTCCCCATCCATATTTACCTCAGGATTTACACTTCAATGAGGGGGTGGAACACCATGATAATACACCACACACTTCTGCCGGGATGAGACTGACACCTGCTACTGTATACATCTGAAGATGTTTCATGCTATTTACTTTATTCACATTGATTTGCATACAACCCCCCATTTTACCCAGATATTCCACTCCTTTGTTCTGTCTTTTCAGGCAATTTTCTGGCCAACTTTGCTAAAAAAAAACAAAAAACAAGTTGGGGCTGAGGTTAGGATTACGGAAGGGCTTAAATTCCAGTGAGAGGAATTAGATCAGGAAGGAACTGCATCCGAACACACTCTTCCAGGTCTGATTCCACAGGGAGCACCGTCTCCCATTTCCAATGGAAATGATATATGAAGCAGCCCAATTTACATGACTATACGTAATAAAAATAGGCATCAAGAGCGTCCTCAACATGAAACCTATTCACCTTTCCTTTACAACTATCACCTTTAGCATGTAATCCCCTTTATCATTCGCAACACTTTCCTCATCCTCGTCCCTCTCGAGGTCGAACATTCCTTCTTATCACATACGGTTTATTGGAACTCTCCAACTAAAGCCTCAATAAATCCATAAGCCCATGAAGATGACAGTAGAGGGAATTTATGATATACGCTCAGAGTCGCATCTGGATGTGTGTGTGCTAGTTCGTAGCAGGGGAATGGCTTATACCTTGCTTTCTCCTTGTCTTCCCTGCCAGGCACATGACCAGTGGTGCGCGAGGGTGTATATTTATACTGTATATATGTATGTGTGTGGTCTGACAATGCGACTCGTCCTCCACTGTGTCCCACAGGCGTCTCTGAGACAGAAAGAGACATCTAACTCCTTACAGCAGCCTTTAGACACATGGGGCTTCGATTTCCTGTGTTAAAGGTGAAGTGTGTAATTTTTTTGATGGCAAAATACTTTCTTCTATCTTGGTGTAATGAGTAGAGACAACTATAACTAAGCTGTTCTTAGGATCACTTCAGGGATCACGTAAACAATGTGGCGTCAGCCCAACATTTGGCTTAGAATATCATTAAGAATATTTTTTTTAAACATGCAAAATGCAAACTAATACAAGCTGTATTGACCTTTTAACTACCCAAACACAAAATCTATTGATGATTGATTATTAGAGTATTATTAGAGTACATTTTTTTCAGCTTTAATATTCTATGGTAAATCTCATACCATTTTTATTTATTTTTACAATAGGTAGTCAAAATAAGTCTAAATATTGATTGATTTATTTAGACATTTCCTCTTATACAAAAAAACATACAGATACTATCTATAGTAGTTTTATAGTAATTTTAGCTGTTTTGGCAAAATTTGAAATCCATGTGAAATCAATTTACAATATTTATTTTGCTGGTGCACATTGTTATTCTTTATGTGAACAATTAATCCATGCAAGTTAATCCACTGAAATAAATTTTTTTTTTGTTAATCTTCAATAAAAGTCTAACCATTTGCTTCCACATCTGGAGTGGCGGTCCTTCTATGTTGATGTCAGTTTGACAGCTTCAGCCACAATATTCTTAGGGTGCTTTCACACTAGCACTTTTGGTCCGCACCCATGTTTATTTTTTTTTAGCTTAGTGTGTTGAGCTAGTTTAGCTAGTGTGAACGTGTCTTCTGAACTCGGGTGCGCATCCGTGAACCGTATCCGAGTCCGCCTGAAAGAAGTGGTCTGGGGTATGGTTCGTGCAAACTCTGGTACAGTTCACTTCTGTTATTTGGTACAATTGCATACATATTAGAAGTGAACTGTACCAGAGTTTGCACGAACCATACCCCAGACCACTTCTTTCAGGCGGACTCGGATACGGTTCACTTCTAATATGTATGCAATTGTACCAAATAACAGAAGTGAACCGCCAACTGTACAACAAACTTTAGTTTTCATAACGTTCATTCATGTGTGTATGTCTGTGTATCACCTACCTTGATGACAAGCGAGACTGACCCAGTGCAAACAGTGATAATGTCTGCTTGTCTCCACCAAAAACAACTTCTGCAGACATAGTGTTATGTTATGAAAATGTTTTATGTTTTTTTGCAGCAGATAGACGCAAGTGTCTCTCTGTATTTTGGCTTTGGTAACAAAACCAAAAGATTCAATAAAAGCAGAATGACCGTGATATGCGGACATCTCCATTTTGGCACTTTGCTTTCGTGGCCGTCACCTAGCAACAGCCATACACAAAACAGCAGCTTGATGACTCAAGCGTACCGGGGTTCAGAAGGAAAAAAGACAGTGTGAACACAAACCAGCCAAGAAAGTGGCAAGGGGGGAAAATCAAACTTTGGTTCGGTCCAGGCAATTTAACCCTTAATCACACTCCTCTTACCATTAGTTTGCTATGAGGGAATGATGCACAAAAAAGCCCCGCCCCCTTCTCAATATTCCATTTCAGTTGAAAATACATTGACATTCATTCATTAATTCATTTTCCTTCGGCTTAGTCCCTTATTCATCAGGGGTCACCACAGCGGAATGAACCGTCAGCTATTCCAGCATATGTGTTAACCACTGAGCCCACCGTGCCACCCCCAGTACATCAACATACTGAAATAAAAGTCTCAGCAACTTCTGGTTCAGTCAGTCTTTAAGTTACCTCATTTCTATTTTTTTATAACTCACTTAACCATTCATTCATTCATTTTCTTTTCAGCTTTGTCCTTTTATTAATCAGGGGTCGCCACAGTGGAATGAACCGCCAACTTATCCAGCATATGTTTTACGCAGCGGATGCCCTTCCAGCTGCAACCCATCACTGGGAAACACCCATACACTCTCATTCACACACATGCACTACGGACAATTTTAGCTTACCCAATTCACCTATAGCGCATGTCTTTGGACTTGTGGGGGAAACCGGAGAACCTGGAGGAAACCCACACAAACACGAGGAGAACATGCAAACTCCACACAGAAATGCCAACTGACCCAGCCAAGGCTCGAACCAGCGACCTTCTTGCTGTGAGGCGACAGCGCTACCCACTGCGCCACCACGCCGCCCCTCACTCACTTAACCAGAACCATGTCACATCCTAGATTAAAAATATATATTTCACTTGAAAAACCTCATAAAATTAGGGGTGTAAACAGGTAGCAATCAACAATTAAGATGGCCTTTAATGAATGTTAAAGATCATTCAAAGACAAGTCTATGAAGAAAGTGAACTGGGGTCTGGAAAGGACTGAAAACGTCCACAACACCTCTTGTTTGAGTTAAACAGCTTTGCTTTCTAGAGTGTGAATGAGAGGTCTGTATTGATTTGCAGTTCCTTCAGATGCCCCAAAGGCAGAGGCAGCAGAGACTGCACAAATAAAACAAGCATTATGCATTTCTCTCTGTCTGTCTCTCTCCATCTCGTCTCCCACACAGATCCGTCTGACTTCCCACCATCTGCTGACAAACCTCAGCGATAGCGGCCTCCTCGTCTGGTCACCATCTGACTGCAGCAGGCAAAGGAGGATCTGCATGTTATTTGAATAACACGCTGCTGACCCTGCCCACATGCTTATGGGGAATGCTCAAACTTTAAATGCTTCTTTGAAATTAGTTGAATGTTTTTTCTGTTATGTACGATGTCTATAAAACTTTTTAAATTAAGTGCTTGGTCAGTTGGCTATTTTTGAAGGCTGGGTTGTGTTAATTGGGTACATTATAATGTGTTGATGCTTTGTTTTTAAAAAGTCATATGATTATGCATATATTTTACCTTTATTCTACACCACTATTTCTGCCGACTTTCTGGTGTTCTCCCTCAAAAATACACAATGGATTCTGACTGATCAGCTGACCCGGTAAGTTCTGATTGGCAAATTGAAGGAAATATTGTCACACCAGGGGTGGAGATTTTGTGAAATTTTGGAAATAATTTGAATGTTTAAAGGTTTAAATAAGATCATTCAAAAAGAGTAAAATATATATTATTGACATGTTTTTTACATATGTCCTAGTTCTAGCACTTATTTCTAGCATTAATTAGCATGCTGCTAACATGTTTTAGCACGTTGTTATGAAATAGCATGTTGCCATTTTGTATCTAATATGACTTACATGAATTAACCATTTGACATGAATTAGCCTGTGGTTAGCTAAGATGTTTAAGCACATGGCTAACATGTTGCTTGCAAGATTTGACAATATTTTTCCTTTTAGCTTAAATGCGCACATTAGCGTTTAAAAAAAAAAAGTTAAATACATTAGTATGTTACTATGATTTTTTAATGGGTTTAATACATTGCTAGCAGTGAATTAACATGCTAATATGTCACTGGCATGTTGTAACACTACACTATACTGTATGAATTAGCATATTACTTGTATTTAAAAAAAATAAAAAAATAATAGCACTTCTTTTTTTCTAGTATTTTTAATACTTAAATCTTCAAATACTTTTCTTTCCTCTTTCTATTTTACCATTATTGGTGTTGCATTTTTGCATTTTTTTCATCATTTGTTTGTTTTATAAGGGACAATTTTATAAGACTGCGTGTGGATAAGATTTTTTTTGTTGTTGTTCATGAAGTGATTCTTGCCTTACTGACAAGATTGTTTTCTGTTTATAGACTGTATGAGCATTAGAGAGAGTGTGTGAGCAAGAGAGCAAACAAATCATGGGAGGAACAGAATTATTTTAAGCATGTAAAAAGCCCTATTCACATAATGGCATTTTATGTGATTAATACCACCATTGACTAAATATGCAAATGGCCTTTTTTTTTCCTGTCAGTGCAATATCCATTTGGATTGTTCTGTGATTATAAGCAGGGCAGATCTCAGGTAATCCTTATGGCCCAGTCTGGATCTGAGCTCAGAGGTGAGGCTTTATTCTTTATTGCCACTGGGACAGGGAAAAAAGAAAAAAAGAAAAAGAGTAGTCAGGTGAAAGTAGAAAATTATAAAAAAATAAAGAAGGTAATAAGCATCTGCGTATATATGTATGAGTATACAGTTGAAGTCAAAATTATTAGCCCTGCTGTGAATTTTTATTTCTTTTTCAAATATTTAACACATTATGTTTAACAGAGCAAGGAATTTTTCACAGTATTTAAAATATAACCATTTTAGGGTCAATATTATTAGCCCCCTTAACCAATTTATATATTTTCGATTGTCTACAGAACAAACCACTGTTATACAATGATTTGCCTAATTACCCTGGCATGCCTAGTTAACCTAATTAACCTAGTTAAGGCTTTAAATTGCACTTTAGGCTAAATACTAGTATCTTGAAAAATATCTAGTAAAATATTATACACTGTCATCATGGCAAAGATAAAATAAATCAGTTATTAGAAATTGGTTATTAAAACTATTATGTTTAGAAATGTGAAACAGATATTGGGGGGAAAAATAAACGGGGGCTAATAATTCAGGAGGGCTAATAATTCTGACTTCAACTGTATGTGTATACAGTATATAGCTTTTTAAATACATTTATATACTGTATGTAATTAAAATGTTGTTGTGTTATTTTCATCATTATTAGTAGTAGTAGCAGTGGAAGTCTGAGCAGTGTGTGCACACACTTCATATTTCAATATGCATAACACACAGGGAGATTTACATCCTAAAAATGTATCCTCCTCCTCCTCCTACTCATCTACATGTTTAAAAGTGAAGACACTTCTCCAGCTTGACTTGTCTTGAATGCAGTGGTTATTTGTGAGCTGCTCCAGTTGTCGGTGTGTTCAGACATGGCATTGTGGGCGTTCAGCCATTCGCTCCGCTCCACCGACTCCTCAGATTATCGCCATCCATCATTTGTTTACACTCTCATTTAGAAAATCGAGCTGTTTTACTCCCTGAAATTATCATTTGTCCTCATGGCCACGTAAGGTGAACGTCAGCGCTGTTTTTCATTCTCTTAAGATGATTTCTCAAGTTGGAATCGACCTTTGTGGTTCATGGAAGGATGTTTCTTTGTTTCTCTTTTGTTTTCTTCTTCATATTTGCTGGTTTGTGAAGGTGAAAGGGAGATTGTGGGTGACTTGCCTCAGTAGAAGAGCATCGCGGGATTGATGCAACAGGCCTAGGCTTTTGATGCTGTAGGTGAACTTTTGTCATTGCAAATGTTCTCTATATAAGATCTTGTTCAGCAAAGATAAAAAAAAAAACTTGAGAATCTGCTGGAACTGTGCAAACGTGCCATATGCATCATAAAAATCCATTAGCAGGGTGCTTGTCTACAATAATGCCACTTAAGTTAAATTAAATTATGAGTTTATATTGCAACAATAACTGTTGGCACATTGTACAGTATTTACATATTGCACATGTAATATATATTTTTTTTTTCACTGAAAATTTTCGAAAGAGAAAGATACTTTTCCATCTTGGTTTCTTGCTTCATCTTGGTCCTGTATAATTAGAATAAAATAAAATAAATTGAAATAAAATAAAATGTCATCAATTTATTTATAATTTTTTAAAAAGAATATACACTCACAACATTATAATTATTATTATTATTTGGCAGCACACTTCATTCATTTATTCACTCATACATTCATTTACTCATTTATTTATGATAGTAATAGCTGTAGTAATGATATAACTATAATATAATATTTTCATAGACCTTCAGCTCAAGGTTTGATTTCTTTAACAACAAATCAAAATTCAACATCATTCAATAAGAAACATTGCCTCAACAGCAATCAATAATGTAATATGCTCCTTTTCTGCTGATCTGAGGGGGAAATATGTGGACAGAATTTTAAAAGGACAAAATGTGGTAGCTGAAAGTATAATAAAATTAGCCAAAACATTTAATAAATGAACACACAAGGGAACTTTGTGAAATATGGAAATGCGTTGTGCTTTCTATTCTGCACAGACCCGTTTATCCCATGCTAAAACTGAACACGTGCTTGAGGAAAGATGACCTATCTGTGCATGATTTATGGGACGCTTGAGAGTTATTGGTATCTGGTCTTGCTCTTTTCGAGATAACGCAGACAGAAGCTTGTATCAGCGATGGTGTTGGTAAGACACGCTGACCTACAAGTTCTGCTCATGCGTGAAGCCACTGGGAGTTTACAACAACAGCCACTGTCTGCGCTTGCCTATTCCACCCGCTTGGGCCAAAAGTGGAGGAAACTCATGGGACAGCTTTATTTCTGAAGACATGAGATCATAGAATGCCATAAATCTATCATATGCTGCCAAATCCGACATAACTCAGTCATGCATGGAGGGCTGCATGTCTGGAAAACATGGAAGCCTTTATGTTATACAAGGCTCAGTGATAAGGAATTTAGCAATTCCTTAGCACTATTTAGCAAAAAAAAAAAAAAAAACATAAATAAACAAAAACAAATAAATACAATAAAATAAAATTCTAATTAAATGTTACACCAGTTGTTTTAAATGTAAGGAAGTTTTGTACTGTCCTGGATATTTAAAAAAATAAAATAAAATAGACCAATTGTTTTAAAAATAGTTTTAAAAATTAATTTTTGTACTGACCTGGAAATAAAATAAAATAAAATGATGTGAAATGTTCAACCAATTGTTTTCAATATAAGGAATTTTTCATACTGTCCTGAAAAAACAAAACAAAACATTTTTACAGAGTAATTTTGTTGATTAAAGCTTATTTGTTATTACAATGGTTAAGTATTAACATTTTTAACAACACTTTTGTTTATGCTGTGAGATTTATAATTAGTGTTGAGTCCAGTAATTAATTCCCCCTCGAGTAGTTTAATTACTTTTCAGACATAGTAATTCAAAAAGTAATTTAAATACAATTTTAATAATTTAATTAGTGATTAAAGCAACTGATCCAAAACTGGATACACTTGCTTATGCATGCACTGTATTTTAACATGCAGTTTAAACGTTTGTCCATTCGTCCAATGTTCCTGCATTTCTTAGCAACGATCATCTTTCAACAGTCCAATCAGTTCCAAATAGATAAAATTAGGCACCACCCTACTTTTATTTATTAATTTTTTTTTTTTTCAGGACCATTTCAATTTGATGTACGTTCCTATACTGGAAAAAGAACAATCGTACCTTCTGTTTCCTGCTGAATTTTACATATAAATAATAATAAAAACATATCTTAACTTTTATTTAAAGTGTACAATGAAAAAATTGAATTAGAACTTCTCGTTTGGTAAACAAAGCAACAGTAGCTGTCTCTTATTATATATCCAACAGTTATAATATTATTTAAAATCTGAATGAATATTACATATATTTTACATAAGTGAATAAACAGATTGAACGATGGCTTTAACAATCTGAGGAAATCAGCAAATTCTGTGTGAGGCTTTTCAGGCAGTTTTTACTGTTGTGCTGTTACGTAGATATGTACGTTGATTCCTTGCTAAACTGGGTCTTTTCTCTTCACTATGTATTATTTAGAGTGAAACTGAACTAGACACAGTGTCCAAATAAAACATATCCTGGTTGTATGATGCTATCTGAAAGGATTTTATCAGCCTACGTAACATATTAGACCTAAAAAAAACACAGAAAACCGCCTTAAGCTTAATGTAAGAAAGCATCAAATCTTTGGGGCTGAATTACTGTAGATCTCATCTTTATTCTGAACTCAGCACTTTAATATTGCATTTCTGCATTCATTAAACATTATTCACATTTTCTCCACAAACCATCAGGGATTTTTTTTGTTGTGCTTCATATTTTGTAAGACCTTTTAATTCACAGAAAATCTGACTGGACCAAACAAAAGGCATTATTAATGGGGTCTTACAGTGGCATTTTAGCACACGTATGAATCAAGTGTAGTGAGACGTATTAATTATGTATACGATACTGTATGTCTCTTTGTTTTTGTCATCAAAGCTCTGTATATTCCTTTAGTCTTATGTGTGTTCTTTGATTGGTGTTCTTCAGAATCCTCTTTCATCTCTTTATATTTGATCTTGATTCCAATGGCTGGTAATTTGTTTAATTTATTGAATCAGAATTGCATTGATAGACACATATGGCCCATAGTAAAACAAATGTAATTACACACTGAAAAGACAAATGCGCATTTTCCTGGTTTTGTTTGGTTGAATATTATAGTAGAAGTTGTACAACAAAAATAATAAATTATGATGATAATGATGATTCTTTATTATTCCTATAATGTTATTATTATTATGTTATTATTATATAGTGCTGGGCAACGATTAAGATATTTAATCATGAATAATCACATGATTTTTCTGTGATTAATCACATTCTTATGATTAATGAATTCAAAGTAGCGTATTGCACTCATTTAATTTGTTCTGGTTCTGGTATATGTCCAAATCTTTTTGCTTATTAACAGCTAAAATATCTTTTAAATATTTACTTAAACATAATGTAATCTAATTAAATCTAAAACCAAAGCTATTTGCCACTACACAGGGCATTTAGTGATATTTAAGTGATCGTTACATCAGTGGTTCTCAGTTCTTGCGATGAACTGAATATTCTGATTCTGAATGTGTTCAGAATTACCGGGTGCCTAAACAGTGCCTAAACAGTATTCTCTACTACTACTATTACTATTCGCTAATCCCTACTAACCTGAACACAAGAACTCTTTACTTCAGAACATTCATTCCTGGATTTGTGCAATGCCACTGCCCACAACTTGTGCATTATAATATACACCAAAAGCAAATTTACATACTTGCATAAGTAGATTACGTGCAAAGTCTATGCAAACGCTAGGTACTGTAACTAAAATGACTGACGTGGTGCTCCACATATGGTGTGAATCCAGCATTAGACCAAATGTTGAAGAGAACCCCTCCTATGACCCATTGTTTGTGTGTGTGTATCCAGAGCCCGTGAGCAATGAAATTTTAAAATAATAATTAAAAACTGCATTAAGCGCGCTATAAAATAATATATAAAATAATGTCTGTGTTAATAAATAAATGTGTTAGTGAGGCTATAACACGTTGAATTGCCCAGCCCTATAGACATTTAACTATATATATTCACATATGCATCTGCATTAACATATGCATGCTCATCTCCATTTCTCAGCAATTCTCAGCTGAGGCTCTTTCTCATAAAACTGTGGCATGACAAACACTGTACAGTTTGCTAGATTTCATACGGACACATCTTACCCTGCTCTCTCTTACCCATGTAGTCTGATCTTTGCTTGGGGGCTGCGCTGTATTAAAATAATAAGGGCAGATTTATTTCATCATTCCAATGACTGTGGACGGAGTCTGTGGATCGCTTACTGCCATAGCCTAACAGCTGGCTTAGCTGGCTTATTAAAAGCTATCCCATCATGCCCTCTAGAACAATCTCTCTATCTCTCTTTTTTTTTTTTTGGAGGAAGTTTCTGAAAATAAACTGATTATACAGACATAAATGTTAGTCATATGCTCGCTCTGGCCTACAGTGAAGCACAGCAGGACGCATTTTTGCCAATTTGATAGTCCAGCTTTTTATTTATTTTTTTGCATGGAATGAAGCTTTTATCTTAAAAAACAATACATATAATTGGACATAATTAGCCAATCAGTGTCGTAAAATGAAATAAAAACATCATACAGTAGGTTCACAAAGGCTCCTAGCGAGGAGAACATGATTCCCAGAGTGGTAATTGTTGCTGGCTTTAATGTGCAAAAACAGGCTTTATCAGTTCAGACTTGCATATGCTGATGAAAACGTAACTTTGAAGGTGGTACTGAGACATTTCTCTTGAAATATGAACGCTGAACCTGACCGACCCGCTTCTTTGATCATGTTTCTGAGTCTAAAAAATGCTGAATCCCTCAGGATCATAATACACAAAGCATCATGGTTGAAGAAATCTGAAATGATGCTTTGAAAAGTTCCAGCTAATGTTACTAAAAACTGCATGATGATTACAGCGTGGAGGGATTAAGCATGAAAAAAATCCAGCCTGGCAAAAAACTCATTTGCTTTTTAATTGCGCACTTTGAACAATAAAATGCTTTATTCATCCGAACTGAAGTCTTCATGGCTGAGAGCTCTTCATAATTACTTTTGATGACAAATTGAGATTTAGGATCCTGAATTAAGATACATATTTGAGTAGTTCTGATATCTTGATTACTGACTATACTCATAAAGAAAACAATGGAAAGGATTTAGAGGTCTCAAACTAAAAATAACTAGAAGAGAAAATATACATTTTTGGATCCTTCTTAAGATGTATAAAAGTTAGACAACTTCTGATGGAATTGATTGAATGGTTAGATGGCTGTGGTTTACTATTGGTCAATCTCACATGAGTGACATTTTGATCAGTAAACACATTATCAGCACAAAAGCGAGATGTTGTTGATGGTGTTCACCCAAAAATGAACATTTCCTGTTAACGTATGCAACTAAGATGTAAGTGCCTTTTTTTTTTTTTATTAAGTTATAAAAAAGATGTTTAGGCAAATCAGTGGACTGTGATTGATAAAAAAAATTTCAGGCAAACTCAAAGTCTTGCACAGACCCTTTTATGATTCTCAAAGTGCTGGTAGCCATTTTTTTTGCATCACCAAGGACCAAAGTTTCAGCTAAAAATCAGAAAACACACAAGGCTTGATAGTTAATATTTGAATAAACAGCAAACTTTCTTTTTGAGTAATTTATGCCTTTAAAAGGTCACATGAATAAAAAAAGTCACATTAGAGCAGGGATGTCCAACTTTGATCCTGGAGGGCTGATGTCCTGAAGAATAAACTCCAACTTCCCTCAACACACCTGTCAGGACGTTTCTAGTATGCCTAGAGGCAGCTGTACATGTTGTGAATTCTGATGGTTGGAAGATTGTATGCTGTGATGGTCAGGTGTTGGGCCACACATAACTTTGACATTATTTTTATTTGTCATTTTTACTGAGTCAGTTCACGGGCTTGGTTATTTGACTTGAGGCTAAAATGCTGAAACCACTTAAAATTCTCTTGACTAAACGATGATTAAAGGTGAACAAACAACTTCTGATTAGATACCATTTAAAATAAATGTATGATTTACATAAAAATGTGCCTGCTGTTTTGTGTGTAGACAATCCTGAATGGTAATAAAAGGGTTCAAACAGGAAGTTGAATTGTTTTATTCTAATTCCAAAGGAAGTTGCAAATGTACCAACTATCCTTAGTTGCAGGGAACACTGGCAAATGTGATGTCCTGCTCCATATGACTTTTGTCTTACACAATGCTATTTACATTAACTAACTGCTACAGTAGCCAAACCTAAACTCTTGCCATTGGTCAAGCTGGAAAGTGATTGACAATTTTGATTAAACATCTCTCATTGTTTTGATGGTGCCTGAAGACTCTATGTTCGCACTCTATGCTATAATAAACTGTGTTAAGAGAAATATTCTGATGTTGAAAAAATATCAATGAAATGTATGAAATATTGATCGTTACAACACAACTGGATCATGATATTCCTAGTTTGTTAATACTGTATGTCTGCAACTTGCCTGACCCACAGAAGAAAACTGCAGTCATCTCAGGGACCATTACTTCGCTAAGCATGCAGAGCAGTATATGAGAATGAGATGAGGCATTCAGCTCTGAAAAAGGCCCATCCATGCATCAATAATCATATTACTATGCCAATAGTTAAAATTCATGGTCTTTGAAACATTTATTTGTTGTAACTATTCAACTGGCCTGTGCTACTGACCCTCAGGTAATTTGAGTTTGAGACCTCTGAATTAGTTGATGGCAGTTTATACGTTTATAGATTTTGAGCGAAGGCAAAATCAATTCGCTAGTTTTAGCATTTGCTTTTCACTAATGTGAGCCAAGAGCAGCTCTTAGTAATCTTGTTTTCCATCTAAATGTAAAAGCCCAGTGTTTAACTTGGCGCCGCAGCAGGTACCCTAATGAATTGACAGAGCCCCTCGTGTGAATGAAGATACTGTAGCTTATTTCCAAACATCTCCTTAATTAAACACGAAATAGGTGTCATTTAAAGTCTTAATCTGTCAACACTGTTTATTCATCAATACGTTTAACTTTTAATTAGTGAAATTAATCATGTTGATTCTGACTAATTGAACATTACAGCGTGAGCTGCCTTGAGTGAAAACTGTACAGTATGGCAAAAGCTGTGATCTATCTCATGCTGTCAGAGTCCAAGTTGACAAGTGTTAAAGCTTGGTGGCAAGAAGGAAATAATGTTTTTACCAGGCTGTATGGCTGGAAAATTTTCAAGAAAACTACGAAACCAAGCACTAATTATTTATGGTACAGTATGAACATTAATTGGAAAATAACTTCAGAAATGAACAGACCTAAATATGATTTGAGTCATATGGCTGTTTTAAGGGATTACTATTAATAGATTTTCAGTGCTGCTTTTTTTTAGGATTACAGTAAATAGCAGAAGACCAGGACATTCTTAAAAATGTACTTTAAAGTGCCAAAAAAACAAACAAACAATATATTTATATTTTAAAATACATTTTTGGGTAAAAAGTACAAACATATTCATTATTTTGAAACAATTTTGTCATATCATTGGGATCCTTAGCTCAAGAAAAAAATAACTGAAAATGTACATATGCACAATGCATTTATTTATTTTTTGCTTTGAAGTTTAGTGTACCTAAATTGGCAAGAAAGTATTTTCAGACCTGAAAATAAGCCCTTTATGTATAACATACACAGCTACTTTAGTTTTTTTTCTAACCTAAAAGACTAGCCAACTGCATTTGCATTGAATGTTAGCAAAACAATTAACTTGCACAGATATTAGCATGATAATATGCTTCTGAGGAGCCTTTATCATTGAAAGCCAACACTCAGAACACCATTGTTAGATAAGCTGTTCTGTTTATACTGGCAGTTTTGATAAGTCGGACACACATGCATCCTTTAACTCAGCTTCTGACCCAGAAAAGATGATATAGCACATCTGAAGAGCAGGGTTACATGAATCAAGACATTAAAAATGGATGTGTTCTTGCTGTGATTGCTTCTTTGACTGCACCTATGCAAATGAAAAGAAGAAGAAGGTCATTACATACAGGAAAGCCTATCTTTGTAAGAGTCAGAACAAAAAGCATATATGTTTTAAATCAGGATCCTCTAGAAAAGAAATGCAAATATCTTTTTAGCATTAGCATTGCTAATTTCAAATGCAATATAAAGTCAGAATTTAACGTAACTCCTGTCATGTAATTTCTCAGAGTCGTGTCTTCAAAGATCTCCCACAAACCTTTCATTGCTCTTCAGAGGTCCTTCAAGCATGATTGCATGCTTTTAATTTCCGGTGTCTCACCACATCTATTCAAGCACTTAACATATCTGAAGTAAAATGACGGCACACAACGCAAGATCTTAATTTCTTTTGTCAAGAGTGGTTGATGGAAGTCCACAGGTTGCCAACATGCAGTAAGAATAAATGGCACACACTTATACCTGCTGACACACTTATTTATCACTTGCAGCGGCTTTATGTGCAATAACCAGCAGCAATACTGCAGTTTTACTTAAGGTGACAGCAGTCTTTTTTATCATGTAAAGTGTGACTGAAAATGTTATTTTTATAGTCTTTCCATATATGCAGGTTTTCTTATACATTCAGTGAACAAAAAACAGTTATAGTGTAAAGAAAAAAAATGTGGCTTGTTTTTAAAGTTTTCATTTATAAAATTATATTATACAAGTAAAAAAATAACATTAATAATGCATTAATAATTGTTTGCACTGAGTATGCAAATATAATATCCTTTTTACTGAATTTGCACTCTTTTAGGGAACATGAATATGCAAAATGCAGTTTTACATGTACAGAAACTGCCCACAAACATGTTCAGTAAGCTTTGCATAAATGAAACGTTTGTTATTAGTAATAATGGGTCATACAATGAAATATATATAAAAAAAATAAGTCTTAACCAGTTTAAAGTGCTGCACTGAAGTAAAAAATTACTAAAACCCACATATACATCTAACATGTTTATGTTTAAAATATTAAAGTGTGCGGGTGGCACAGTAGCTCAGTGGTTAGCACTGTCGCCTCACAGCAAAAAGGTTGCTGGTTCGAGCCCCGGCTGGGTCAGTTGGTGTTTCTGTGTTCTCTCAGTGTTCATGTGGGTTTCCTCCGGGTGCTCTGGTTTCCCCCACAGTCCAAAGACATGCGTTATAGGTGAATTGAATAAGCTAAATTGACCGTAGTGTATGTGTGTGAATGCGAGAGTGATGGGTGTTTCCCAGTGCTGGGCTGTGGCTGGAGGGACATCCACTGCGTAAAACATATGCTGGATAAGTTGGTGGTTCATTGCGCTGAAAATGAATGAATGAATATTAAAGTGTGTGTGTGTGTGTGTGCTCACAAAAGCAATGACAGAATCCCGCTCTATACATTGATAATGCACCAATAACAACTCTGCAGCAGCATTATTTCTCTCATAAGTCTATTCCGATATGAAAGCTCAAGATTCATTTAGCTCAGATTTTACATTTTACAAATAGTTGATTTGATTCAGGACAGGAACTAATTATCTGTTCTTGCCAGAGCTGCTTACTTAATTCTGGTCTCAATGTAATGCATTCCACCAATCTGTGCAATGCACACTTACATCCATCATACATTAGAAAAGCTTGCTTTCCCAAATTATTCAAATAACTCGGTAAGAGACAGAGACCTTGCACAGCGCATCAAAGGGTCAGAGGAGAGATCACAGAGGTTTTACTTCCATTATTACACAATACAACAAGACTATGCAACTTTCAAAGAGAACAGATCCTTTCAACTCAACATTTTTGCAATCCGGCGCAACAATGACCACCTACTTCCCCAGAAGTCTTGGTTCCAGATATATTTTCTCATTCATTTTCTCCACAGGGATCCAAAATAATTCTTCTCGAGTTTTAGACGTGAACAAAACCAAACCAAAGCAGCTCCAAGATGACGAATCACACCATTGCACACTTATTATTAGAGATGAATTTTGAAAGAATTGAAAAAAATATATAAAATAAAAAATGGAAGAGAAACGCTTATTAAAACTTTTTTAGGCTTAGTATTGTTTTATAATGTGAACTTTATGCTATATGATGACGTGGAAATTATACAGTGTACTTGGAACCACAAGATATAATGTGATATAGTGTAAATTTAATCGCTTAAAATCATTTTAATAGAGAGAAGATTATTTCAACACATTTTTAAACATAATTGTTTTAATAGCTAGTTTCTAATAACTAATTTCTTATGTCTTTACTATGAGGACAGTACATATTTTTTTTCTTGTTATTTTCATAAGATATTATTATTCAGCTTAAAATGCAATTTAATGGCTTAACTAGGTTAATTACGTTAACTAGGCAAATTGTACAGTGGGCAACAGTGGTTTGTTCTGTAGCCAATCATGTATATAATGCTGTGAAAAATTGCGTTGCTCTGTTAAACTACTTACATTTTGGAAATATTTGAAAAATAATTATAATTTCTCTCTCTCTCTCTCTCTCTCTCTCTCTCTCTCTCTCTCTCTCTCTCT
>CAIGQV010019090.1:6249225-6259818 GCA_903798115.1 Danio jaintianensis
TCTCTCTCTCTCTCTCTCTCTCTCTCTCTCTCTCTCTCTCTCTCTCTTTCTCTCTCTCTCTCTCTTTCACACTTACGCATGCACGCACACACTTCAACTAAGTTAAGAAGCATGATATTTATCTCAGATGCAGAAAAGCTAATTCATGCTTTTATGATCACTAGATTAGATTAATGTAATGTTCTGTTCACTGGTTGCCTGGCATCCTTTGTTAATAAACTTCAGTTAGTGCAAAACGCAGCTGCCACAGTTCTTACCAAGTCAAGAAAATACAATCATATCACCCTTATTTTATTTTGCTTACTTTGGCTGCTTGTTAAGTTCCGTATTGATTATAAAATAGTGCTTCTTACCTATAAAACTTTAAATAGTTGAGCCCCGGTTTATCTAACGAAACTTCTGTCTCGCTACAATCCAACTCGCTCTTTAAGATTTCAAAACTCAGGGCTTCTTGAAGTACCTACTGTAGATTAACAAAGTTCACTAAAGAAGGTTTAGCATTTTCAAATATTATGGCTCTTAAACTCTGGAATAGCCTTCCTGGTAATGTCCGAGGCTCAGACACACCACTCTCTCAATTCAAAACTAGATTAAAAACTTATCTTCCTAGTAAAGCACAATGCATCACATAGCTGTAGGATGCGTGAGTGTGCTCCATTCAGGTGAGAAAAACGCTATACAAATACACTTGAATTTAATTGAAAAAACTGTTTAGACAATAATAAAGACTTTAAACCTGAATTCTCTGAGCTTTTCTATGAAGAAAACAAAAGCCATTTTGACTAGATCTCTGCTGTTGAACTCTGTGTATTGTCCTGTCATCTCGCTGATGTCTCAGTCTCTCCTGCATGTTTTCCATCTCAATTAACCTTCCAGAATATGACTGACACTTGTACTTTCTCTTTCCTTTTCTGTCCCCTCTTATCTCTTCTTCCTCTCACCACTTCTGTTATTATCTTTCAAATTGAATAAACATCTCTCACCATAAACGTATGCATATCTCTGCAGCTTCATTTATCGCCTGGCAGTCACTTCAGTCCCACAGAAAAACACATTCATGTCCAACTCTCCGTTAATTGACTCTCTGCTAGATTTATTGATAAGCAAATGCACTTGAAATGATGTTCTGTTATCACACTCTGCAGATTGTATTTGGTGAATTTGGCAAACAATTGTCTTCATTATGCAATGATAAAGATGCTAGCGTGATATTATGCAATAGTTTTTCTTACATACTGCGAAAAAAACCAAAAACAATATTAAAGGTGTAAAGAATATAGGGGGAAATCAGCCTAGTTTTAAGATTTCCATAACCATAGAGTTAATATGAAAATTATCTTTTTTATGAGATATAAAATTATATTTTTAAAATAAAGATAGTGGACACAAATATTTACAAAACCAAAATAAATAATAAGTAAATAAATACAAATACAGTGAAATATATGCTTGAGTCTAATTCGTATGAATATATTTTCAGTTAATTTATGTCAATGAAATTGACTTGAATAAATGATTATGTGGAATAAAAATAAACCGTACATTAAATACAGTAAAAATTTACACATATACATTGCTGGCAATGATTACAAATTTTAATCGGGAGTAAATTTCATGATTTGTCTGGAATTAATCACGATTAAACACATTATTGTACACAAAATTTAGCATTGAATTTGAAGGAATGAACAGCAGTATTCCCTTTACTTATTAGCAGTTAAAAATATATTGTAAATCTTATATTAAAAATTAATATATTCAAATAAAATCTTAAGTGATCATTACATCAGTGATTCTCAGTTCTTGCATCACCCTGTTCCCAGATAACCAGCATGATAGATAAGAGCTTTATGCATGAACTGTGCAGGGTCCCTATACAGTGTTCACTACTCCCTACCAACCTGAGCAAGGAAAATCTTTACTTCACTTTAGAACCTTCATTCACATGTTTGTTTAGTGCCACTGTCTGCAGCATATACATTATACATATTTCAGTTTTAAAGTAGACTAATTACAGAGTGTCCAAATGTTTTTTTTTTTTCTTCTACTTCTCTGTAAATAAATCTAGTATCAGAGCTGCAGCAAGGGCTTGTCAGTGATGGTTTCTTCTACAGCATGACTGATGCTTGCTTAGCAATGGAAGACGCCACTGACCACATTGAAATTGGTGGAGAAAGTGGCAAGTCATTCCACACTTTTTTTCTTAAACATTGCTGTAGAAAACCAGCTGACAGAGGCACAGCACAAGGAATAACTACACTCCTGTCGTTGTGAAAGTGAACATGTTTTAGCCATTATCACGACGGCACTTCAGTATACTTTCAAATGTAGCAAGATTTGGTTCCTGAAATTACAGAGTGAGACTCATAATTCATATGGAAATGACATCCCTCATCTCTTTGTTGCCGCCTGTGTTCATGCTGAGTTAATACGTGTGTTTATTTTAAGTCATACTACTTCTTGCACAGCAACATGGCACACTATGAAAAAGAGTAGGAGTATATATTATTTTGTCACATTTATATTCAGATTTGATTTGATTTAATTTTCATTCTGTAATTTTTTTCAGAGCCTAGTTTTTCTTTAAGCTCATACTTGCTTAATGCTAATTATTTTATTGTCATTCTCATGACAAGCATACAGATGGTTGAGTTTTTGAGGAACGTATGGTCTTTGTGATGTTTAAATTAGATTATGAACTATGTGTTGAATAATGCTGCATTGCCTCAACAGTACCAACATATTGCGCAATTCACTGCTATTTGGCTAGAATAGCCACAAGTGCTAGTAACGAGTGCTAATGTGATCTTTGAAATGCGCAGGCTTGACTATATCATGAGTCACGGTGTGAGTCCAACATTCACCATGTAACTGATTTGCAAGTGCAGCTCAGCCATTGGTAACATAACATACTAATCAGACAGCGATAACAGTTTTTAAGCCCTGTAGTACAAAAACACATACAGAATAAAACAAATCATTCAAGATACAATTTTTGTGTGTTTCTGAGTCTGAGTGTTAAAGGTACAGTACAATAAAATGAAAATCTGAATATACCCAGGCATAACTGAATGATAGGAGTTCAGTAAGTGGAAATTACATTCCATTGTTTACAACACCATTGTTTTCTCAATCTCATGTAAATCCACTATGATGATTCACATGTGATTGTTAATATGCACAGATGTGGATAGTTTGATTTGCCATGACATTTCCTAGTGAGATTACAACAATGATAATATTTGATAATTTTTAAGTTTATCTAAACTTGTTTTAAACATGTTATGTATGCAGGGCTCTTATTTTGTAAGGCTTTAAGGAAGAGCAAGCAGTTTTGTGAAGCAGGTAGTCATGCATGTCCACGGATTGTCTAATTGGTTCACACACGAATCAGGTGGTTCACAGCTGATCAAAATGCAGGATATCCAGATTACAAATGCATCCAATGCCACCCTGAAGAGGGATAAGGTCAGTTTAAATGTATCTTTTGCTACAGAATTTCTACAAACGTAAAAAAAAATAAGCCACTTAGATTTAGCTGTCCATGTGAGGAATTAGGGATCTTGTTATATATTAATCTTCATGTTTCCACCCACAGCACCATTTCTGTTTACTTGTTGTAACAGCTAGAAAACACATAGCAGATGTTCTGTTGGTGGATGTACCAATAAACATGAATCACACAGACCTCCAACATCTGGGCCACTGAGGACAATGTGGTTGAAGTTCATTTTGTAAAAGTTCTATGTCAATACCAATACTTCATGATCTAACTTCATATACCGAACACTTCATATTTTGGGATGTTTCCAAACTGTGATTTCTGAATGTACATTGTCATTTGATGAAGCTGTCATTAGTCTAGAAGTTATCTAAAAGTCTAGTCTAGAAATTGTAAGCTCTCATGTAATGGTTTATTCTGTACTGGTAATTTTGGATGCATGAGATTTGCTTGTTTTGTTGTTTCAGTCAGAATAGCATGTAAAGACTCAACTTTCTAGAAACTGCTTCTTTGTATTTAAAGAGAATTTCAAATTAAATTAAATTAAATTAATAAAAAATGTATGTCTTATTTAATTTGTTTCATTTAATAATTATTATTTTATTTTATACTGTTTTACTGTAAGTTTTAAGAGAGGCCTATTAGATCTTTTTCTTTCTCAGTTTTAATAAAATCAAACTTTCACTTTGTTACTCTAATGTAAAGTAATGTATTATATTAATTATTATATTTCTAATATAAATGATTCATGTATGTATGCAATACTTTATATTAGATTTTTTTATATGCTTCATTTTAGATTTTAAAATAACCAATCCAATAAGTATATTAGATTAAAAAAAAAAAATTCTTTCATTGTATTAATTAATTAATTATTTTTTCTTTTAGATTAAAACATGTCCACTGTACTGGCACTAGCACTATAATATACAATAAAAAATCTCTATGATTTTCTAGTCTCCACAGAATATTTGTTTGTTTACTCTTCCATCATGCAGAACTCATAAATCTGTGTGCTTGGAAAATGAATAGTAAATCTTTCCCCAAATCAGCCACATAATTTGTTGCATCAGTCATGTTTGCAGCACTTACGTTGAATATATAAAAAAAGCACCTCACCCATATGAGCAATAACAGTGTTTGAAATACTAATCTGTGCCTTAGCAAGCCTCGCTAATGATTAAAAATTAAGTCTCAAGTCGTCTCAGAGTTAAAAGAACATCTGGCACATTAACTCTAAAAGCATTATTAAATACAATCAAATAAACATTTCCCTCAACAAATGTTTTAACACTTAACAAAATCAGCAGCAATGGCTTGTTTGGTTCCCAGTGCAGGTAAATGGTCTATTACATATTTTTATGCACAAAAAGTGATTTTTTTTAATAATCAATTCAAAGATTCTGCTTAAACCCATCACAAATACACCCAATTTCCCTCTAATAACGAAAGTAAAAGCATCTCCACCTGAACCCATTCATTTCCTGGATAATTGAACATCAACATAATCATACTCTTTGTGAGCACAGATCGCTCTTATGCTGCATTCACAGCATCTCTTAAGACTCCTCTGCAAAAAAATAAAAAAATAAATAAAAAGGAGAAGAAGAAAAAATTCTCTTTTGAGCCACATTACTGGCTCTTGACTCAATACGCCTGCTGTTTTTTCTTCACAAGCATGATTGATGCCAAAACAATACTTGGTCTTGACAGAAATGATCGGTTTGATACATTGATTGATTACTGTGAAGAAAAAAAAACAATAGCTACTCTCAGAAAATATTTTCTTTGTGGCCCAGAAAATGGATATGTATGTGTTAAGACAGAGATGGACTATTCTTCAAGCGTTAGTCCCTCTAATGCCATGGCAACAAGGAAAGGTGATTAGAGGGTGGTTTTCTTTCATATGGCTTTCATGTGATCTTTGGTAAACCAATAGTTATTTCAGTGTTTTGCATATACGTGTATGAAAAACAAATGTACTGCAGAAACAATTTTCAGACACTGCTAGTACATTTTTAAAAAAGTATGAAGTATCACCTTGAAATAACTTTGAAAGACAAAGACAACTAAATAGCTTTGTCTTGTAAAATAAATAGTTCAGTCAAATAATATTTTTAATTCTTATTCATGAGGTTCCCAATTCTGTGAAATATATAATGAATTTTGAACTGACTTATTAATAGCAGTTACTGTAGTAACATTGATATTAGTAACAGTATTGGGTAAGTCACTACAAAAAGAAAGTAATTAATTAATAATTACGTAATAAAAATTGCATTTAAATTAGTTTTCTAATTACTTTGTCAGAAAATTAACTTAATTACTCAGTAAGAGATTTAGTTGCTTGACTCTAAGTTATCTAACTTATAAATCGCAATGCATAGGCAATAGAAATTCTGGGTAAGAATTCAAATGACAGTTTGTTTACCAACCAGGACCATTTATTTTATTAAAAAAAAAAAAAAAAACATAAAAATTTTAAACAACATCAAAACAACATCATTTCAAATTAACAATACAACATTTTGTACATACCATGTTGACAAATTTCTTAATCATTTCATTGTTTCTTAAGCATGTGCAATTGCCTTTGAAAAATGTAACCTTCCTTTAGTATTTAGAAAAATATAATTATTCTGAAATGTAATTTAATTACAGTAACTAGTTACTTTGTAACTAATTACACCAAAAATCATTCATTCATTCATTTTCTTTTTGGCTTAGTCCCTTTATTAATCAGGGGTCACCACAGCGGAATGAACCGCCAACTTATCCAGCATATGTTTTATGCAGCGGATGCCCTTCCAGCTGCAACCCATCACTGGGAAACACTCATACACTCTCATTCACACACATACACTACGGACAATTTAGCTTACCCAATTCACCTATAGCGCATGTCTTTGGAGTGTGGGGGAAACTGGAGCACCTGGAGGAAACCCACGCGAACACGGGGAGAACAGGCAAACTCCACACAGAAATGCCAACTGACCCAGCCGAAGCGACAGCGCTACCCACTGCGCCACCGCGCCACCCTTTACCAAAAATAAAATTACAAATATTCTTTTTTTTATCATTCTGCAGAGAAAAGTCATACAGGTGTGGGGAAAGATGAGAATCAGCAAATAACAAAAATAGATTTCATATATCACATTAAATTAATCATTTATCAAATCTGCATGGACCTCCAAAGAACAAGAACATATTTAAAAAATGATTTATGTGATGAATGCAAAATAATACTTGAATACTGTTCAATAAGCTTCAGAACAGTACGGTTTTGTAAAGAGTATAATGAGTTTGTATGATATATTGACTTTTTTTTTTGTGGCACTTTTATTGACGTTTGAGTGTATTTGAAAAATAGCAAAGGATTCAGAATGAGCCGCTGTGGAAAAAGTGCATAGTCCAATTTTCCTACACAAGAGAAATGCTGCTTTTTGAGGGCTTTACAATAACTTGTAAATTGTGTGGTCACACTATACAATAAGGTTTCATAAGTTAATGATAGATAATGTATTTACTAACATGAACTAAGAATGAACAGTACTTGTACAGTATTAATTAATCATAGCTCAACATTTTATTAATGTATTATTAAAACTAAAAGGCATGATTGTTAACAAGAACTAACAATGAATGACTTTATTGTCATTTACTAACATTAACAGAGATTAAATAAATACTGTAATAAAAGCTTAGTTCACTGTTTGTTTATGTTAGTAAATACAATAACCAACCTTGTAAAGTGTTACTGGTAAAGGCAATGTGTAGTCTGAAGCAGTTTTCTTTGACACAAAATGTCATCATAGTATCACATACAGATCAGCTACTTGTGTTGTTTTACAGTTTTTTTCTTCAGTGTGCAACTTAAATATCACAGGTATATCCTCCATCTGTAAATGTTAAAAAGTCATGAAAATATTAACATTTTGCTGTCAGGATGGCATGAGCTTTCTGCATTTGAGTTTCAAATCTACACATGAGTGTATTTTTTATTATATATTTATTGCAGAATCAGTTTGAAAAATAATCATCATTTCATTCTGCTCTTCTGATTATTCTGTCATGTTTGCTTAGCTAGTCATATTGCCTCTGATGCACTTTGGCTCAATAATTTCCATCTGCGGATATACTTATGAGTACTTTCTGTTTGTCAATAGAAATTACATTATAAGTAAATAGTAGGTATTTTTGGTGTAGAATTCCCTCAACGACCTCTCTTAAATTTGTGACACTAAGAGAAGAATCTTTTTGTCCAGAAACAGTAGGCAGCTGTTATTCTGACAACTCAATCTTCAAAAATGTTCTTATTTATTTATTTATTCGTTCGTTCGTTCGTTCGTTCGTTCATATTCATTCATTCATTAATTTATTCATTCATTCATTTTTTTTTTTAAGAGTGAATCTGGGTCTGTTTTTGCTTTTAGCAGATACCTAAAACACTCTTGGTTCATGGGCAGCAGAAAATAAATAAATCACAATTTGCCATGTGTCAATGCTAAACATTCATCATTTATTTGAAACAATAATATCATCCTAAAATACTGCGATTCAGTGTAATGATGACACTGTGCTGTAACAGAATTTGCATTACACCAAATGGCAAAATCATTGCCCTGAATGACGAAACTTTTGAGCATGACAAGTAAAGTTAATCACAAATACTCACAACATCTACTTGTTATATATAAAACCATAACAATGTTTTTGACATTTCACTAAATGACATGTGGTGAAAAAGTGAAATGTTGAATCATCACTGCACAATCTTGATATTGCAACAATATGTGAATATATACTGAATGATGCGGCACGGTGGCTCAGTGGTTAGCACTGTCTCCTAACAGCAAAAAGGTCGCTGGTTCGAGTTCTGTCTGGAGTTTGTATATTCTACCCGTGTGTCCCTGGCATGGGTTTCCTCTGGGTGCTCCGGTTTCCCCCACATCCCTAAGACATGCTCTATAAGTGAATTGGATTACCTAAATTGGCCGTAGTGTATGAGTGTGTGTGTGTGTGAGTGAATGAGTGTGTATGGGTGCTTCCCAGTACTGGGTTGCGGCAGGAAGGGCATCTGCTGCGTAAAACATATGCTGGAATAGTTGGTGGTTCATTCCGCTGTGGCGACCTCTGAAATAGAGTCTAAGCCGAATGAAAATGAATGAATGAATGAATGAATACCGAATAACTTCTAATAAAGTGCATAAAAGCCAATGAGTGTTATTAATAGCTACCACTTGTTTGAACATGTCAAGATTTATGTACTTATTTATTTAACATCTTTAAATTCCAAAAAAAGTTACATTGAATTCAATGTACAATTTTGAAGCACAAAAGACAGAAATTATTAATACAAGTATATTTTCTTGAAAACTGTACTATTGTATTTAACCTATGTCATTATGGTATTTTATGAAAGGTAACTGTACTCATATTTCAAGAACACATCCCCAAGTATCCACATTCCTCATGAAAACTGCTGCTTCAGTCCAATTTGGTGAAACGTAATGGACTTTCACAGTCTTACTAACAGCCTGATGCAGTGTAAAGACTAAATTTAGCGAAGAAAATGGATATATATGCGAGCAGCCGCCTCTCTTTCTCATGAGTGACTTGTGTAATGGGCACTTTACAACAGTCCTGTCTTGAGAGACTCTCTTGCAAACCTAAAAAAAAAGCCTTTTATGTAACTCAAGTGAGTGCGTATGGATTGCATTCGTGTAATGCACAAAGGAATCTATTGTGACATACACACACTTCAGGTAATGAGCGCAAAGAACTGTAATTTCATCGGCTGATTACAGATGGTAATTAAGACACTGATCCTGCAATTATTGTGAGGCAGATATTTCATGCCTGAAAAACAGTTCTATATGAAAACGCATCCAGCTCTTGAGGCCGATCGGACGAGCTGTATTGTAAAATAGCCAATAAACGCACACCTGTGACTGTCACATCGCAAATGAGAACACTTTAATATCTCATTTGATGCTTCTTGACATCAGTATGATTAAATGGAAAGTGTTTGTGATCAAATTTTCAGTTTCTCAGAGCTTTCTTCTGAGAGAAAAAAAATAATAATTCCAAGATATTGAAGTCTGCAGATTTTAATATAAGCTCAAGTCTTTGAACAAGTTTTGCAAAGCAAAATGATCTGATCTGTACAAATGATTTTTATTGCTCTGCGCTCTGTCAACAGTTATCTCATTTATTTCTGTTTTATTTCTCCTGAGGTTTTAGCAGAAACATCTTGGAATAAGCTTATACTAAAGGTATATGTCACCAAAAACTATGGCTATTTACTTGCCCACAAGCTGTTAAAAATTCTAATGACTTTATTTGTAAAAAGAAACAAAAATAATAATGATGGTAATCCAAACAATTCAGTTTCCAATTGAACCATTCCAATTGTCTTTCCAATTTAAATTTTCAATTCTCTTATATGGTCAAATGCAATCTGGGCCAATGGGAAGTGAATCTATTTGCTGCTGTAGAATGCTTAAGTTTGATTGGTTAAATAATGTTCAAAGGTGTGGATTTAATTTTCTATGTAAAAAGTCAGAGCTAAGGTAATTTTAGGCAGGTTTTAACCACACATTATGCTTCTTTACCACTGTTTCATAATCTCCGTTATTTCAAAATTCCTTACAGCCAGCAAAAACAAAACAGACAAAACACACAACAGTATATATCACCCTCCAAAGGGCACTTCAGAGTGAAAACTATCATGGATTTCCTGATGAAAGGTCGTTCTATACTGAAGTGCTAGAAACTGACCACTCTGAAGAGAACCCTTTGGAATAAAATGATTTTGAAGGGTACAAATGACGGACATTTTGGGCCCCGTGATCCTTTGAGTAGGGAAGTTGTTTGGTGTCACACACTGCATTTAATTCAGAAGGGCTCATCCCTAAACCTTCAGAGGGACCCTTCGAAGGGATTAAGGCCTAGGGATGAACCCTTCCAAATGGAATGCAGTGAATGTTTACTGCTCTAAAAATTATTTTATTTTATTTTATTTTATTTTATTTTATTTTATTTTATTTTATTTTATTTTATTTTATTTTATTTTATTTTATTTTATTTTA
>CAIGQV010019090.1:6266190-6278365 GCA_903798115.1 Danio jaintianensis
TATTTATTTATTTATTTATTTATTTATTTATTTATTTATTTATTTATTTATTATTATCAAGATATAGGTGCCGATTTAAAATATTTCTGAAAAGGTCTCTAGACTTTCTGAAACTGTTTTGGCTTTTCTTTTATTGGAAATTTGTTTTCCATTAAGAGATCATGTAGAAAATTAAAACCCATTGAAAACAAGGAGTTTTTCAAAAAAGTGTTCTACTAAAGAAAAAAACAACAACTCTAGAATGGCCTGATTTTGAGTAAATTAACAGCAGATTTTTTTATGGTTGAACTTTCCTTTGAAGCAACTAACGTCAAAGCTCAAACTGAGCAAAGGCTATTTTAACAACTGTAATATTTCACCTGAAAAGCTGAACCTTAAAAGAACTGAGGCACAATTGCACATGCTGCTGTAAAGGTGAGCAATATTAAATTGATTGTCTGTAATAACAGGATGTGTCAGCAGGAAAAGACTCCAACAATTAGACTTCTGATTTAAAAAGCATCATGAAACAACTGCGTGTCTCCGAAGTGAAATTGCTTTGTGGGTCCATTGGTCACCAAAACCAGAAATTATTTGATGCGTCAAGGTGAACAGACTCATATATAACAACAGCTCATGCTAAACGTGAACAAAATTTCTTTACAAAGAGCAACAACAATCAAAAAGCAATGAGCAGATGGCCTCATAGATGTGCTACTTGAATAATAATAATACAAAAATACAGCTTTAAAAAAATACCCATGGAATTGAAAGATGATAATTAACCAATCTGAATGAAAATGAACATATTTAAGCTTCACAAAGCAGTAATTTCTATCAGACCTTATATTTCAAAGCCACTTTATCCAAGGCCATCAACAAAACCTGATGCATAAAACCTAGACATCAGAAAAAAGTAAAAGCATTTGGAGAAATTTTCAAAGTTAACTTTACATAAAGAGAAATTCTTTTAGCCCAAAACATTAGAACATGAGTGCCGTTAGTTTCTATTGCTTTGAATGCTTGTTTTGCTGCCAAGGAATGTGAACCCATTTTGCAGGCTTGCGGCACCCGATTGTGAAACATATACTCCACTGATGTTCCATACACTGAAATTACAACAGTAGTAAATCCATTATAGAAAGTTTTGGAATATATTTCACAATTTTGGAAAGAAAGGACATCTCCTGTGTGAACTTCCATTTACAAATAGCTACATATTACAGGCACTTTTCCACCTGGTGTTGCAGTATGTGGATGGCATCTGTGATTGTGATCAGTGTGTTTTGGTACAGCACAGTGAAGTATGAATGCCTTGTTTTGGTGTGCTTTCTCTTTTTTTCCATAGCAATCATGCTTTAAATCAGTTGACAAAAAGTAGGTGGTCTGTTGTGGCTTTATGAATGCTACCAAATACATCAGCTCTTCCACAGAAAGCAAGCTGAATGAATATGTTTTGACTACCTCTGGAAGTGGTCGAAAGTGGACAAGCTCAAAATGTTTCAGATGCAGTTTTACACTTGTAAAGTGTCATCAACACCGCCGCCAGCCGAGCACTGAAGAGGGTACATGTACATTTATTCATTTAGCAGACGCTTTTATCCAAAGCGACTTACAAATAAGGGTAAAAGAAGCACTTCAAATCACCAGAGAGCAGCAATATACACTCTCCGGAGTAAAGATACAAAAGCATTAACTGGAACAATGCACTTTTGTACTTAAAGGGTACATATTTGTATCTAAAGAATACTTACCAAACCTAAAGGGCCCATATACTGTATACACAGAGAGGAAAGAGTGTCTCCTACAGGTGGTTTATCAAGCCCACTCACCTGTGTAAAGCACTTTTAGAATTGCCCAATGTTTTTCTAGAAACATGGAGTTTCCCATGGTGTTTTAAAGGGATTGTCCAGAGTGTTTATTTAAGGCTTGGTTGTGCTAATGGGGTGCAAAACAATGTGTGATCATGCTTCATTTGTAAAAAATATTGCATTATTTTTTTCACATATATTACTTTAATTTAATCTGCTACTCAGCTAACATGAAAACAACTATCAAATTTCTTGGTTTCTCCAAAGGCCCGTCCTCAAGGGCGCCTCTACATGTGCTTTGCCTCTGTTGTGTAAATAATGTGTAGCCATATCAGTTTGAGCCTGAATCAGACACAAACAGTAGCTGAACCTCATGCCTGCTCTCTTAAATAAAATTTGACAAGTGTCATATATATTCAGCTTAAGCAAGTGTAAGGAAAACGAAACTGGGTCCAAGAGGGAAGCAAATGAATGCAAATCAAAAAAAGAATGCAAATCCCAGCAAGAAATATGGAACTTTCCTTAACCTTAAACTACAACAACAAAAAATTTATAATTGTCTGAACAATATATATATATTTATTTATTAATATTTATATTATATTTAACATTACATATTAGAAAACTTATAGAAACAATAATCTTAACTTGCAGTGCATTTGAGCTTTCCTGGCCACTGTAAAATGCACTTTGAAAAAAGGTATTCCCAAATAGCAAATTCCTTTTTTACAATAATGTAAATCTGAGGGGCTGGGTCATCATTACACTGTCATCATTTACTTATCTTCATGTCTTTTCAACCATTTTTTAAAGTACACTCTAAAAAGTGCTGAATTATTTAATCTCACATTTGAGTACAATATGGATAACCTAACACCAACCCTAACCATGGGCTACAATTTTAATTTACATTTATAACATTTTCAACCTAACAATTACACCAAAATGAAACACATTGTGCATTAATGGATTTACAGAGGAATTATTACTATATACAATCAAATATAAGTTTCAGTGTCACTTGGTGGAGCTGGTCAATAAGCTGTCAAAAACTAAAATATGTATTTTGAATTGTACTGGAATTGATAGTTTTTTGTTGTTGTTGTTGTTGTTGTTTTTTTAAATATAATAATGTTTTATGTAAATTTTCATAATGATAATACTGGGAACAATATTCTGGCACAATTAAACACTTCCAAGTTGTAAAAACTTATGAAATATAGTTTATTTTATTCTTTTGTAATTGTTCATTCATTCATTTTCTTTTCGGCTTAATCCCTTTATTAATCTGAGGTCGTCACAGCGGAATGAACTGCCAACTTATCCAGCATATGTTTTACACAGGGATGCCCATCCAGCTGCAACCATCACTGGGAAACATCCATACACACTAATACACACACACACTATGGACAATTTTAGCTTACCCAATTCACCTATAGCGCATGTCTTTGGACTGTGAGGGGGAAACCGGAGCACCCGGAGGAAACCTACGCGAACAATGAGTGAACATGCAAACTCCACACAGAAATGCCAACTGACCAAGCTGAGCCTCGATCCAGCGACCTTCTTGCTGTGAGGCGATCGTGCTACCCACTATGCTACCATGATGCCCTTTTGTAATTGTTATTAACATATTTAAACAAGATTTATACCATTGCATCAGTTAGAGATCCATCTATGTTACTAAAGGGTCATTAAAGACCGAAATATGTAATAATGCTTGCTGAAACATTCATGTATTTAAGAGACGAGTTATCCTTCATTTTAAAGAATGTAACAGCTATCAATATCAGCTGAGCAAATGACATTTTTTTTTATTACAAACAAAATTGTATTTCAATAATGTTTCAGTGTTTTTGGTGGATAAAATTCAAAATTGTTGTTATTGAGTACTTTAAAATATCTTATTTTGTACTCTACATAAGAAGGAATTCTAAGAAGGATACACATTTGGAACAATAATTTAACTATTATAGAATTTGATTTCTGGGAGCACTATTTCTATAAGAATCATGTCTTGCAGGAAAAAAGCAAAAAAAGTCTTATATTATACAGTATATGAACCACAGGAGTTATGAAGGACGTGGTCAAGATGCAAAGAAGTGGTAGCTTTTTCTTATAGGAAATTGCTCTCTGATACAGTGTTTTTCCAATAATTCTTCTGAAGAAAGGGGATCTCTTCAGTCAGTGCTTCAGACTCCTCTTCAGACAGCCGACAACATCTATGACCAATGGTGCAGGGGAGTGTAGCCTCCCTATGGCCGTCTGCATGCTGCGTTGGTGATTATTTTTTTCCCTGAGTCATTAGACCCCTACCAGTGAAGTCCATGCCCTGCTGGGACCAATGTGTCTTGATAAATTTGCCCTATTATGCTGATAAATTAGTCCATCTCCAGAGCGTTCGGGGGCTCTCTGCAGCTGTGACTGGGGGCGATGCTTCTGTCATTACACTCTGTTAAATGTCATTCTATTATCTTCCTTGAGCAAAGAAAAAAAAAAGAGAACTGGGATGTCAGTAGGTTTTATTCTTAGTTGTGTTCACAGTAAATTTAAGCAGAAATCTGCATACAGCACCCTGAAAAATTCCTATGATTCATAAGGACGAATCTGCTCATTCAAGTGATTCTTTTAAGTTAACAGCTTTTAGTTTACTTGAAATCCACTTGAAAAATACTTGAAAACATTTTTTTCCCCACTTGGTTAAGTAAATTTGCTTGTATATTTATTTATGGAGTTTTGATTGAATGTGGAGGATTGAATGGGTTTAGTAAGATGGTTCACTGGACTCGCGATTCTTTGATTCATTTATTTTTCATTTTACTATAACAGAGTTGATCAATCTGATTCATTTGTTTGTTTGATTCAATTTGTTCAAAAGGGGATTTGGGGGTTTGTTTAAAACCCTCCCAGCTTCTATTAGGCATCATTGTGTTTTACTATACACGAGTCTTAATCATTGACTGCTAAGAATTTGCCTGAATCAATTAATTCACAAGGTTCATTCAAAAAAAAAAAAATATTCTTTTATATCTCCCCATGCATTTTTTTAAAATGGTAACATACTTTTTTAAATAGCTAAAATGAGTATAGAATGCATAGACAATTTAATCAAATTATGAAAATAACTATGCCTAAAGTCCCTAAATGTATTTATAAATTGTTTCACTTGTATTATCTGTATGGTAAAAATATGAACAAACATATTGCATTATATTAATTAGCTTCAATAAATATTATTGCAACAACAATCTCCAATAAAGACTTGTCATGCTGTGCAGTGAGAACCTGTTTTTATCATTTTTAGACTTCATGTGGGTTATAAAAATTATGCAACAGTGTTGAATTATTGTGTAAATGTACACTCTATATAAAACCCCTGAACCAAGTGTTGATGCAGCATAACTGCTCGATTTTCCATCTAATGTATGTGAAGCACAGCATTTCAGCTATGGAGCAAATGTTTGCCTTTTTACAGCTCAACAAAAGCAGCGACTCATTGATATTCCGATGTCCTCCTTTATATATATCAAAAGTGAGAATGGCTCCACCTGTATTGTTATTGCATCTGTTTGAAGTCATAATCCATTATGTACAATGGTAAGAGCTCATGCTGGTAAGAATAAAGAATGACTGCATTATTTACCACAACAGATTCTCCAGGGACGCTAACATAGGCCTGTTTGCTTTGGGTAAACATTGTCGAGCATTGCGAGAAGAGAAAGAGACCAAAAAAAAAAGAGATGCTCCAACAACAACAAGAAGCAGAAAACTTTTCCAGAATGCTTTCATGTGTGTGCAACTCCTACTCCTCTCCACTATTAAAGTTCACAAAAAGGTCATTTCGGCTTTCAAACGGCCTCTTCTGCTGGTGCTCGCGGCTGTTAAATGAAGCGCCTCCGTCCTGCTTTATCTCGCAACCATTATTAAGTTTAACAACTATGTATGTTTGTAACAGAAAATCTGTAGCAGGGCATCAGGAAACGCTGGCCTCTGGATTCCTCCTTGACAGCGTCTGTTTTCAGTCGTTTGCTATCAGATGGCCTCTATTACAAAAAACCTTTATAAGAACCTGGCAACCGCGCAGTTTTAAAGGGCACGAGCGAAAACACACTCTGAATAATTATGAAGCCGCTGACCTCTCGCTCGCACAGCATTCGCCATTGGCAAACATCTGTAGAAGAGAAGAGTTTAGTATTTTAGCAGCAATTCGCTTATTGGATCTTACAGCTTTACTTAAGAGGAACCTGATTTCAGGTCATAGTCGTTTATCAATACCTCTTTATGCATTCTAATGCAGGATCTTTTCTTGGAAATGTAAGCAAACCTAGCTGTAACAAAAAGTAGCAGTGGTGTTTAATGGAGCGTGTTGTTTCTAAAACAGCATGGCACTTTTAAGAATGAGCTTTTTTTGTTCAGCAGGTTGCAATGTTTTTGTCGATGTTGGTCAATCAATCAATCTATCAATGAACCAATAACCAATCAATCAATCAATCAATCAATCAATCAATCAATCAATCAATCAATCAATCAATCAATCAATCAATCATTTTTTAAAGATCACTATGTTTTCTACACGATTAAATTTGCATTTGTGTGGCATTGTCATAGAGTTGGGAAATCTGATTAATTTGAGCTCCTTCATTCAATTTAGATTAGTCTATTTGAACGTAGATAAATTATCAGGTTCATTAATTTCATTCCATATGATTTGCTTATTGGATCTTAAGGCTTGATTTACTTGAAACCTGATTTCAGGCCATAGTCGTTCATCAATATCTCTTAATGCAGGATCTTAAAGTCTTTTCTTGAAAAGGTAAGCAAACGTAGCTGTAACAAAAAGTAGCAGTGGTGTTTAATTGGAGCATGTTGTTTGTAAAACAGCATGGCGCTTTTAAGAATGAGCTTTTTTTGTTCATCGAGTTGTAATGTTTTTGTCGATGTTGGTCAATAAATCAATCAATCAGTCAATCAATCAATCAATCAATCAATCAATCAATCAATCAATCAATCAATGTCAATAATTTTTTAAAGATCACTATGTTTTCTACACTTTTTCTACACATTTGCATGTGTGTGTCATTGTTGGCAAATCTGATTAATTTGAGTTCATTCATTTATTTAGAATAATTTAATGTAGATAAATTACCAGGCTCATTAATTTCATTCCATATGATTTGCTTATTGGATCTTACGGCTTGATTGACTTGAAACTTGATTTCAGGCCATTGTCATTCATCAATACCTCTTAATGCATTCTAATGCAGGATCATAAGGTCTTTTCTTGGAAAGGTAAGCAAACATAGCTTTAACAAAAAAGTATCAGTGGTGTTTATTGTAACATGGTTGTTTGCAAAGCAGCGTGGCTTTTTCAATAATGTGCTTTTTTTTTGTCCATTGAGTTGCACTGTTTTTCAGTCATGCTTTAATGGTTTAGTGCTGTATGAAATAAGACAGTGAATGTACTCACCTATAGAGCAGGTCATCTGGAAAATAACTAAATGATGCACTTGATGTGGACTTTGATGCAGGAACACGGTCTTCGCTTGCAGTCAACTAGCAATCTGTTTTGAATTGGGAAATTTGATTCATATGGGTGAATCTGTTCATTCAAGTGGTTCTTTTAAATTAATGGATTTATACTTTACTTTAAACCCTTCTATCATTTTATAGTGATCCTTTTTTCCACTTGGTTACATACTGTAAATGTGCTTGTGTAACCCTTAGATGGGGGCTTAGGCAATTTGATATGTTCATTCATTTATATAGTTCATTAGATTCATGTTTATTTGATTCATTTAAACCCTTATGGTGTTCTTATGGTTCAAAAGGAATTCTTAGATTTATAACTTTCCATATTAAGTTTTATAATCAACACTGAGGCTACTACTTGATTATATACATATACATGAGTGTCTTACTCAGGTAATCTGATGCATTTTCACTGAATCACTTGGATTAATTTTCATCCTTCCATGTTATTTCTTTCATAGAAATCACTATGTTTTTATGTTTTATAGGAATCACTTTGTTTTTTTTTCACTCATAAATTGCATTTGTGCAGAGTTGGGAAATCATATTCTCACTTGGATAAATCTGTTTATTTATAGTTAATTTTTAAAAGGATTAGTTCACCCAAAAATAACAATTCCGTTATTAATTATTCACCCTCATGTCTTTACAATCTTCTGAGACCTCCATTAATCTTCTGAACACAAATTTAGATATTTTAGATGAAATTTAGATGAAAGGGCTCCCTTATCCTCCGTACAACAACGGTCTTGAGATGTTCAAAGTCTAGAAAAGGACCCAAAAACATAGTCAAAACCTTCAATGTGACTTCAGTGCTTCAACTAATCATGCAGCAATCCAAAAACACTTTTTGTGTGCTAAACAAAATCTGTAAAAACAACTTTGTTCCCCATTGTTCAGATCATGATTACCTATGATCAATATGAGGACAAGAGAGCTCTCAGATTGCATTGTAAATATGGTTACTTGTGTTCTGAACATTAATGGGGATTGAAACGATATGAGGATGAGTAATTAATAATATAATTTTCATTTTTGGATGGACTAATCCTTCAAAGAAAAACAATCCACATTTTGTTAATAACACAGTATGTAGTGTCGCTACATTAAGCCATGATCTCAGAAGCAGGTTTAAAGAAGCTTCCTCCCACTGCAGCAGAACTCATGGCTCTCATGCTAACTTGAAATGGTAACAGTTATTGTGGTGCTGATTGAGCTAATCGAGCAAAGGAAAAGAAATGCTCACTACATAAGCAGCTTAAGGCTTCTCTGGGGTCCATTTCATGTTTAACTGCCCCAGCAGGACGACTAACCTTTCAGCTGAAGAGCTTTTACACTGAACTTCCTCTGCCCCGTTTCATCCCGGCATTTCAGTGCTGGGCAGATGAGGACATGCAGACTGACAGCTTTCTTCTTTGAAGGGAACAGAAAGTGAAGGAACATTGAGAACACTGACCTCTGATACCTCTGATACTGGATTACTGTTGAACCAGTTCAAAAAAAGGACCAATTGAAAAGAAATGGCTCATCATATATAAAAAAGAGACAAATTGCGATGCAGGAAATTGTTGCTGCAAAATTGGGATTGAAAAACCTTTTGCCTCAGAAAAAGCCTTTGTGATGTTTTTATTTGTATAGTTTTTGCTGTCAAAAAAATATACTTATAAAAAAGTAATACATACAACATTCATGTTTTTACAAAGTATACATCATATGCAATAATAATAATAACAAACCATTTGATATTATCTTTACTATTATTTAATATATATAATATCTATATATCTTTTATATTAATCTTTTAATTTTAGCATTGTCTTATTATAGTTATAGTTAACTATAATAACCCAGGATTCTATTTTTATGAAACGACATTGGTTCAGTTCAGCATTAGGTTTCAGATCAGATCAGTTTTTAAAAATAACACAGAACAAATTTAACCAGTTGTATTATAAAAAACAAAGTATTCTTACAAATAACTTTATAACAGACAAAAATGAAATCAAATTGCACACTCCTGTACATTAGATCGTTAAATTACTTTATTTATGATCTCATCATCAAAATTTTTACAAAACATTTTTTTTTTCTGACAATAATATACTCAAAGAAGAGCCACATTTTTGCATTTGGAGCAGGTCTTCACAAAACTGTTTTCAATCTGAGCACAGAATGAAAACAACAGCAAACTAACAGAAAGGTTATAACAATGCATATTTACATCCCACAGAAAAAAAAACAAGAAAACAAAACAAAAACAATAACCCATAACCCGAGACCAGGCAAAGCCAGAGAAACATGATTTTCGTGGATGTTAATGGGCCTACAGAGGATGAAGTGGAAGGTTAAAACACAGGGGGAGAATACAAATGAGAGACAATATTGCTTTTCATTGTGTTTTTGCCCTATGTAATCCATTAATAGATTGAGTGGGGGGAAATGAATCAGAACCAAAAAGCCAAAATTCGTTTGAATCGTTAGTTTGAGCTCTCCATAAATCATCACGCCGCAGATCATTGATATCTACACAATTAGCAGTGATCTCACGAATCTTTCTAAAGCTGTCTTCTAAAACTCGATTTAAACTTTCCATTTAAAAGACAAAGTTTGAGGAATCTGTTCTTTCACATAAAGTGGCTCTGCTTTACAGACGCAGCAAAGCAAAACAGGAAAAAATGTAAGGCTAGGAACCTTGAACATGCCAGATGCGCTTGAGAAACAGACGTCATTTTAACAAAAGCATTTGTATTTATTTATTTATTTATATATTCTTTTGCTGTTGATATATCAAGTGCTCAGAAAATAGTGAGAATGGATATGAGAGCTGCTGCAACAAACAGGCCAACTGTATACTAGTCAAAATACCAAATCCAAAATTTGCCTTTTTCCCCAAATATGACACTCAAAAGTGGCAGACTGGTAACTACAATAGAAATACAGATAAAAAAAAATAAGACAGAAACTGTCACAAACATAAAAACAAAAGCGTATGGGATAAGAAGTACTGTCAGTTTAAGCTGTGTCGGTTTTTCAGATTATGAAACATTGATATCTCCAGAACACAAGACTCCAGAAAACATGGCTTTGTGGAAATAGATGATCTGAGAACAGTGCATGTTGAACAGACAATGCCTAAAAAAACATAATTTCCTGGTCATTGATTATAATATGTTTGGGTTAGGGTGAGTTTTGTATTGCATTATGGCCAATTTGATATTAGTAATGAAAACCTATTTCAGTACTGCAGAGGAAATTGGGTCTCTGTTCCAAAACCTAACATGATGCCTTTGTAGGCAGAATTTTAAGGCACTACTAATATAGAAAGATGTTCCAAAAAGTAGGAAGCATCAAGATGCTTTCTAAAATATGTGCTTTTGGCCAATTTGAAGCCATTACCAACAAGACAATCCCATAATTCAATGTGACAGACAGTGGGGGAAAATGTACAAAACACGTTGATAGTGTTATTATTCCATACATAGTATTCATTAGGGCAAATAAGCTGGAAAACCTGATTCTTTTAAAGCTGTTCGTTCAGAAAGTTCCTTCAAATTCACCTGATTCATCGATTTATTTAAACCCTTTTATTTTCATATTTATAGTAATCACTGTTTTTACTTTTATATAAATTAGAGTAGTCATCATTGTGCCTTTGGAGATCAAATTATTTTAAGCGAATCTCTTTATTCAGATGGTTCATTTATGGTTATGGTTATTTGAGTGAATCTGTTCCATCCAACAATTAATTTAAATAAGTGCTTCAACAATTGTAGCTTAATTTAAATCCTTCTGTCTTAGCTCTTTTCAGCAGTTCTTGCTTGGTTACATTATTTTTTTCACAGAGGCAGGAATCCTGATTCATTTGTTCATTCAGACGATTCAGTGAATTGATTCAATAAAGATTCATATTTTTGTAAGTTCTTTCATAGTTTTGTTAAAGTCATTGTGAATCTCAGAAACAGGTCTGGTATTACATATTATTTTACCCCATATTATTACATGGCTCTCTGGAATATTTGATTCTGATTGGTCAATCACGGCATTCCCTGTTAACAACCAATTAAACTAATAACAGACTAATCTGGGTACTATGAATCATCTTGCATGTTAGTGAACATATTCATATACATGCGTCTTGACTGACTGAAATTTTTTTTTCTCATAATTAAGATTTTTAAACCATAATGCTTTTACCATATATTTAAAGAGAATAAAAAAAATCCTTCCGTCAACAGTACACGGTGACTTTTGGAATTGTCTGGGCCAAAAAGCATTCATTGTAACCTTTCCAGCTAACTTGAATCATGTCTAAAATAACTTTTAAGTGTATATAATATGTCTTTACGGATTCATTGTCCATGACCAAATCAAGTTTAGCCAAAACGGTTACTTGTAGAGAACATGTTTAATTGATCATTCCAGATACTTCTTAATTTCCAGGATTCTTTCTATGTGTTGTAGGTGAAGCGGCAGCTCATTAGATTTTGGAACAGAAACTTTGGCTCTTTGACCCAATTTTTCGCCATTCCGGCCATTTAGTCCAACATTCAGCTGCTAAACTACAACATTTGATGCGTTGATAGTTTTGTGAGCTGGAGCTCTGGTTAAATGTGGCAGATTTAGTAGACAGAGAATAAGTATGGTGACAGAGCCAAGTCCACAATAGCAGCAGATGTGTGCCTCATGGGCCAACCTCCACACACTGACACAGCGCTACCTCTCAGCCATGTGCAAGCCTGCAGATAAGCGGAGGGTTTTTCCTCCAATTTCTGCACAGATGAGCAGATGTATGTTTCTCTCTGTCTCTGTGTGTGTGTGTGTGTGTGTGTGTGTGTGTGTGTGTGTGTGTGTGT